>OX578136.1:57778271-57853271 GCA_951213105.1 Amaurobius ferox | reverse complement strand
TGTTTTGTTACTCTCCAAAATTTCGATTTAATTCTTATGGTATTAGTTAAAATTTGAAATTCGTACCTGACAAAATAGTTTTTGAAGGGGTTTATATTGGGAATTTTAATTAGAATTCGTGATGTAAATTTTCTTCATTACCTAGTGTCCGGTCTATTATTATTATGAATTGGGATAATTATAGATCGACAAACATTGACCAATTAAGCGTTATAGACGATTTGGAAGAATACCATACCTTCTCTCAATCTAAATCATATTCCTTCAATAGATGCAACAATCTTAGGTGCAAAACTTGTCCTTATGCTGACCCATTACAAATTAATAATAATTCCACTTCACAAAAATTCTGCAAAGTTTTTAATTGCATATACACACTTAATTGTACTATTTGTAACTTATCCTATATTGGCCAAACCAGCAACCCTTTACATCTGAGAATGAATGTCCACAGGGATCATATTAAAAAATTTGACCATAAAGTCTTTAATGACCTCCCTACCAAAAATCAATTTGAATATCAGCACTTTGCTACACACGGATTTAAAAATGTATCCCTTCATATTTTAGATATTAAAATTTCACTCACGGATAGATTAGTATTTGAAAATTATTACATTAAAAAATATAAAACTCTCTTCCCCTATGGCTTAAATCAAATTTATAATAATAATAATGTTGTTAACAATAGTTTTGAATACAATTCTCATAAATCTTCAGTATATAAACATCTTTTTCATTATTCAAAGTCATCATCTCCTAGTAAAAAGCGATATAAGCGTGGCAAAGGAAAAAGTAACTTAAGTAAAACTATTGATTACAAAGCAGACATTTTAAAATTACAATATAATTATTCTCAAACTTTCAATTTTCTACCTGTTAGAACATGGTTATATAAAGTCAGAAAAAGCAAATTAAGTATTGTTTATACTAATTTTTTAAAATTAAAATTAACTCATGAGCATTTTAAACATTTATTTTTTGATTTGCTTCTTTCACGTACACATTTCTTAAATTACCACCTACTCCATTCACCAAATCCACATACTAAAATAGCTTACTGTGTAATCTCTTTTAAACACCCTATTCTTAATTCTCTTAATTTCAATAATTTATTTGCAAAACATCAGCACTTGTTACCAGTAAATGATATCAAAATACAAAAATCATTCAAATATAATTTACCAATTGGTAGAACTATTTACAATTACAATGAAGTTTCTAGGACATTAAACTCCGATGATCTTACATCATGTGTATGCAGCAATCAAAATCTTGCCCCTTTTGTCAACTCCACTCATGGTCACATTATTACTGGGGATCTCAGTATAGTTCAGGATGATATACTTAGGGATATTATGAATAAAGGGTCTAAATTTCGCATTCCATTCTGCCATCACCCTAAACAACTTCTTCAGTCTCTGTCATTTGATTTTGATAAATTCATATATCAACTTGCTTGTTCACATTCTATTCCTATTGAAGCATTCAATCTATGGAAGTATACGACCTTACATCTACTTAAAAATGTTATTATAAACACTAAATTAACGAAGCCTAGGTATCCTTATAAACAACTCCTATCTGCTATCAAAGAACTACAACAACATTTTGTAATAACTTATGTAAATAAAGCTTCTAATAATTATGCCATCATTTGTAAAAAATATTATGTTTCTCTGTTACAGAATTACTTAAAAGATAATCAAATTTTTAAACCCATTCATAATCAGTCTATCCAAATCAAAACTAAAATGCTAAAATTATATACACAATTAAATATTAATTGTAAGTTTTTTTAAATTTCCTTATGTTACTTTGGTTCCTAAATTCCACAAATCACCTCTCAGTTTTAGAACAGTCACTTGTGGACATAATACCTTTACCACTACAGCTAGTAAGTACTTGCTTAACTGTTTAAATCGAATTAATGAATCTCTTAAATTCAGGAATTCAGGATATTTCATTTTGAACAATAGTTTTGATTTAGTTAATCACCTTAGCAAGTTACCACAAATTCTTGGTTTCCAAACCTTTGATTTTAAAGACCTATTTAATAATATTGTCATTAAAGATTTACATAAAGTTATTATCTCTCTTTATCATGACTATATATCTTCCAATCATGATGCTTTTAATGTCAAAAATTTTCCTATGCTCTTGCACTTTGTGTTATACAACAATTATATTATCCAAGGTGATAACATTTATTTACAAACATCTGGTGTACCACAAGGTGGCTGTAGTAGTAGTATACTCGCTAACTTATATCTTTATTATTATGAATGTCATTTTAACTCTAATTTATATATTATATATAGATATGTTGACGACTTAATTTGTATTATCATTGATGATTCCTATCCCATTAATATTGATTTTTACCCGTCTAACCTAGAATTAATTCCTAATGAGCCTTGCGTTAGTCAAACTGTTAATTTTTTAGACCTAAATTTAGATACCCTCAATAATCATGTAATCACCAATCTATATGATAAAAAAGATTCTTACAACTTCACTATCATAAAGCTGCTATCATATCATTCTTGTAATTCTATTCAATTGTTTAGAAACATCATTTTAAACCAGCTATTTCGAATACATCGACTTTCTGATCCTCAGTTTCACTTTCTCCACATCAATAATCTTAAACGCATTTGTCAAAACTACCTATATCCGGAAGTATTTGTAAATAATATTATTAATAATTTCAAATATACCACGTAATAATTTTACACATGCATTATTTATCTTTGATTGGTTAACTCATTTTTGAAAATTCACCCATTCTTATCACCTCACTTACCACTTGGCCTGAGTCTAATACTGTTTACTATTTTCGAATGACTATTTTCCGCTTGTCCTGAGTCCTATACTGTTTACTATTTTCGAAAGTCTCCATACATATTATGTATCGTTCAATTGTATTCATTCCCACTCGCATTGACGAAGTGAGGTGAAATGCTCGCCCACTCGCTTTGACGAAGTGAGGTGAAATGCACAGTCACTAGTTTATCTTACACGTGGTGCTATTCTTGTGATTTCATATTACAGTTCGAGGAGGTATTGTTTTTCAGTTTTGTATAATTCAATTGATTTATTTTTCTCCTTCCACTAGCCAGTAGACAGTTCCAATGGTGTCTATAGTTAAATACTATCGCCATTGTCAGAAACTGGCTATTCTATCGGTTTTAATTCGAATTGTATGGCTGTCCTGATGAGAATGCAATTTCGAACTAACCGCCATTTTTTGTGTAGTTTCAATTGATTGTTCTCTATTCTTAATCTTTTATCTTGAGCTGATTATTATTGCCTATTCTCATTTTTGCCGAGTTTTATTTTTATTTACTTTTATATACTTTTAATTGTGATTTTTGAATCCTAATATTCTTCTCATCCCCCTTTCCATTGTAGTGATATGTTACCTTCTATCTTTATCCTTAGTCTTGGCTTATAGTTACTCATTTGTAACAGATATGCTAGAGATGGGGTTTTTTGTACATACAGTAGTTTATGCATAATTTTCGATTAAAATCCTTCAATTTTTATTTATATATTTATATATATATATATATTTATATATATATATATTTATATATATATTTATATATATATATATTTATATATATATATATATATTTATATATATATATATTTATATATATATATATATATATATATATATATATATATATATTTATATATATATATATATATATATATTTATATATATATATATATATATATTTATATATATATATATATATATATTTATATATATATATATATATATATATATATATATATATATATATATATATATATATTTATATATATATATATATATATATTTATATATATATATATATATATATTTATATATATATATATATATTTATATTTATATATATATATATATATATATTTATATATATATATATATATATATTTATATATATATATTTATATATATATATATATATATATTTATATATATATATTTATATATATATATATATATATATATATATTTATATATATTTATATATATATATTTATATATATATATATTTATATATATTTATATATATATATTTTTTTTTATATATATATATATATATATATATATTTTTATATATATATATTTATATATATTTATATATATAATAATAGAAGTTTGAAAATCCAATGAACGAAAAGTAAGAAGATGTAACACGATAAACCTAACTTTTTAAAAACACCCACAGAATAAAATATAATACAGCAAATCATCAATCAAATGGATTAAAAATACAAAACACTAGCTATCAAGTTACAGAAAATCAACCAAATTAAAAGGTATGGAAACAAAAAAAGAAAAACTTAAACTAAATTCAACTATCTAACTGGCGTACAAAACAAATGTAAAAATCAATTAATCCTCAAGCATATGGAAAAAATAAAAAAATTAATATCGAATCAACAAGTCAATGAAAAATATAATACAAAGGTATGGAATCGAAATAAGTATAACAAACGAAATCAAGCACAAACGCCTTACACGTGGACGAGGCTCTAAGCCTAAATCATGAATTGTTAACCTCTACAAAAATCTAATCATGTCCAAGTTTTTTGTAGAAGCAAACTCAAAAATGTATGTTTCTGAAGAAATAGATAGATTAAATCTATGAACTATTTCTACTTGGACGACATACATAAAGATGGAATAAAAAAGAAAAAATGAATACCTGGAAAAAGCACAGCATGTGTACAGACGATTCATTACAGGGATCGAGGGAACACTGATAGAAGAGACCAGTGTTTCCATTCGTAAAGAAAAAATAAAAAACCATTTACTGTTGCCATTCATAAGAATTGAAAAACTGTGAAGCGAAATGTAAAGAAAAAGTATTAATATACAAAAAGAGCTACTAAAAAGAGGGGCAAATAAAGGTAATGCTGAAGTGGAAAAAAAAAAAATGGAGATGACTGGCTAATATAAGATACTATGAATAGAATTATATGATACTATGGAAAGAATTATAAAAATCCAGCTATTTTAAATTTTTTAACAATACTATTTACTAAATAAGTGGGATATTTATATAAATTACTAGTAATTTTGAGATTATTGATATGCATAGCATGAAATTTTTTATCAGATAATCTATAAATTCTAAAAAGCTGATTGAGTATAATATTTCTAAACAATTGAATCGAGTTACAGGAATTAAAAGGTAAGATTTTATTAATATTAAAATTATAAAAGTCTTTTTTATCATATAAATTTGTAACAATTCTATTAGAAGGATCAATAAAAAGATTTAAATCCAAAAAATTAACATTTTTATTAATAGTAGCTTCATTAGGTATTAATTCCAAATTGTCTGGATAGTAATCTATATCTATGAGATAATTTTCTGTATGTACTAAGCAAATCAGATCATCAACATATCTGTAAAAAGTATAATCTATTGAAGTAAATGACATTTCATAATGATAAAGGTATAAATTATCTAGCATACTGCTACTACAGCCACCCTGTGGAACTCCTGAGACTTGTAAGTATAATTTATTTCCTTGAAAAATATAATTATTGAAAATAACAAAGTTGTTGTTGTTGAAACCCAGACCGTCCGACCTACCAGAAAGGTGTAAGGTAACTGTTTGGACGGTCGGGAAGTGCCACCCAATTTAGACCGGAACCCAGTGGGGGAGGCATCCACAGGGACCGTACCCTCCTTCCCCTACCACCAACCTCTCGGAAGGACTTTCGGACCCACATGTTTAACGTGATCGTACTCCGCATGAACACGGCGGCAGTTTTGGCAGTGGCTGGAATCGAACCCGGGCCTACCGAGTGCAACTCCAGCGCGCTAACCAATGGGCTACCGCGCCCCGAAAATAACAAAGTGAAGAAGTTTAGGAAAATTTTTAAATTTAATTTGATTTGAAAGAGGTGTAATATAAGCATTATATAGAGCTAAAATTACATCATATAGATCAGATATCTTAATATTATTAAAAAGATCTTTAAAATCAAAAGTTTGAAATCCTATTATTTTTCTAAGAGATGTTAATTTATTCTTTAATTCTTTACTATTATTTAGAATATGGTAGTTATTGCTAGTCTGGCTTAAACTATTATTTATTAGATTTAAAGAATTTAGTAATAATTTACTCGCAGTAGTAGTATATTTTCAATAATTATATTTTTCAAGGAAATAAATTATACTTACAAGTCTCAGGAATTCCACAGGGTGGCTGTAGTAGCAGTATGCTAGCTAATTTATACCTTTATCATTATGAAATGTCATTTACTTCAATAGATTATACTTTTTACAGATATGTTGATGATCTGATTTGCTTAGTACATACAGAAAATTATCTCATAGATATAGATTACTATCCAGACAATTTGGAATTAATACCTAATGAAGCTACTATTAATAAAAATGTTAATTTTTTGGATTTAAATCTTTTTATTGATCCTTCTAATAGAATTGTTACAAATTTATATGATAAAAAAGACTTTTATAATTTTAATATTAATAAAATCTTACCTTTTAATTCCTGTAACTCGATTCAATTGTTTAGAAATATTATACTCAATCAGCTTTTTAGAATTTATAGATTATCTGATAAAAAATTTCATGCTATGCATATCAATAATCTCAAAATTACTAGTAATTTATATAAATATCCCACTTATTTAGTAAATAGTATTGTTAAAAAATTTAAAATAGCTGGATTTTTATAATTCTTTCCATAGTATCATATAATTCTATTCATAGTATCTTATATTAGCCAGTCATCTCCATTTTTTTTTTTTTTTTTTTTTTTTTTTTTTTCCCACTTCAGCATTACCTTTATTTGCCCCTCTTTTTAGTAGCTCTTTTTGTATATTAATACTTTTTCTTTACATTTCGCTTCACAGTTTTTCAATTCTTATGAATGGCAACAGTAAATGGTTTTTTATTTTTTCTTTACGAATGGAAACACTGGTCTCTTCTATCAGTGTTCCCTCGATCCCTGTAATGAATCGTCTGTACACATGCTGTGCTTTTTCCAGGTATTCATTTTTTCTTTTTTATTCCATCTTTATGTATGTCGTCCAAGTAGAAATAGTTCATAGATTTAATCTATCTATTTCTTCAGAAACATACATTTTTGAGTTTGCTTCTACAAAAAACTTGGACATGATTAGATTTTTGTAGAGGTTAACAATTCATGATTTAGGCTTAGAGCCTCGTCCACGTGTAAGGCGTTTGTGCTTGATTTCGTTTGTTATACTTATTTCGATTCCATACCTTTGTATTATATTTTTCATTGACTTGTTGATTCGATATTAATTTTTTTATTTTTTCCATATGCTTGAGGATTAATTGATTTTTACATTTGTTTTGTACGCCAGTTAGATAGTTGAATTTAGTTTAAGTTTTTCTTTTTTTGTTTCCATACCTTTTAATTTGGTTGATTTTCTGTAACTTGATAGCTAGTGTTTTGTATTTTTAATCCATTTGATTGATGATTTGCTGTATTATATTTTATTCTGTGGGTGTTTTTAAAAAGTTAGGTTTATCGTGTTACATCTTCTTACTTTTCGTTCATTGGATTTTCAAACTTCTATTATTATTGAAATCATTTTATTTATGAGCTGCATTTGCGCAATAAATTAAATGTATTTTGCATTTTCATTCCATTTACTTAATAACTTTAAATTCTTTATTTAATAATTTCTGCATAGTATCTTTCATAATTTTGTAAGCTATAGTATCTAAAAAAATTTTATTTATATATATATATATATTTATATATAAAAATTAAAGGATTTTAATCGAAAATAATGCATAAACTACTGTATGTACAAAAAAACCCATCTCTAGCATATCTGTTACAAATGAGTAACTATAGGCCAAGACTAAGGATAAAGAGAGAAGGTAACATATCACTACAATGGAAAGGGGGATGAGAAGAATATTAGGATTCAAAAATCACAATTAAAAGTATATAAAAAAATAAAAATAAAATTCGGCAAAAATGAGAATAGGCAATAACAATCAGCTTAAGATAAGAGATTAAGAATAGATAACAATCAATTGAAACCCCACAAAAAATGGCGGTTAGTTCGAAATTGCATTCTCATCAGGACAGCCATACAATTCGAATTAAAACCGATAGAATAGCCAGTTTCTGACAATGGCGATAGTATTTAACTATAGACACCATTGGAACTGTCTACTGGCTAGTGGAAGGAGAAAAATAAATCAAATGAATTATACAAATCTGAAAAACAATACCTCCTCGAACTGATACACGAAATCAAAAGCATAGCACCACGTGTAAGATAAACAAGTGACTGAGCATTTCACCTCACTTCGTCAATGCGAGTGAGCACCGGAATGAATACACTTGAACGACACATAATATGCATGGAGACCCTCAAAAATAGCAAACAGTATAGGACTCAGGACAAGTGGAAAATAGTCATTCGAAAATAGCAAACAGTATCAGACTCAGGCCTAGTGGAAAGTGAGGTGATAAGAATGGGTGAATTTTCAAAAATGAGTAAACCAGTCAAAGACAAATAATGCATGTGTAAAACCATTACGTGGTATATTTGAAATTATTAATAATATTATTTACAAATACTTCCGGGTATTGGTAATTTTGACAAATGCGTTTAAGTTTATTGATGTGAAGAAAGTGAAACTGAGGATCAGAAAGTCGATGTATTCGAAATAGCTGGTTTAAAACGATGTTTCTAAACAATTGAATAGAATTACAAGAATGATATGATAGCAGCTTTATGATAGTGAAGTTGTAAGAATCTTTATCATATAGATTGGTGATTACATGATTATTGAGGGTATCTAAATTTAGGTCTAAAAAATTAACAGTTTGACTAACGCAAGGCTCATTAGGAATTAATTCAAGGTTAGACGGATAAAAATCAATATTAATGGGATAGGAATCATCAATGATAATACAAATTAAGTCGTCAACATATCTATATATAATATATGAATTAGAGTTAAAATGACATTCATAATAATAAAGATATAAGTTAGCTAGTATACTACTACTACAGCCACCTTGTGGTACACCAGATGTTTGTAAATAAATGTTATCACCTTGGATAATATAATTGTTGTATAACACAAAGTGCAAGAGCATAGGAAAATTTTTGACATTAAAAGCAACATGATTGGAAGATATATAGTCATGATAAAGAGAGATAATAACTTTATGTAAATCTTTAATGACAATATTATTAAATAGGTCTTTAAAATCAAAGGTTTGGAAACCAAGAATTTGTGGTAACTTGCTAAGGTGATTAACTAAATCAAAACTATTGTTCAAAATGAAATATCCTGAATTCCTGAATTTAAGAGATTCATTAATTCGATTTAAACAGTTAAGCAAGTACTTACTAGCTGTAGTGGTAAAGGTATTATGTCCACAAGTGACTGTTCTAAAACTGAGAGGTGATTTGTGGAATTTAGGAACCAAAGTAACATAAGGAAATTTAAAAAACTTACAATTAATATTTAATTGTGTATATAATTTTAGCATTTTAGTTTTGATATGGATAGACTGATTATTAATGGGTTTAAAAATTTGATTATTTTTTAAATAATTCTGTAACAGAGAAACATAATATTTTTTACAAATGATGGCATAATTATTAGAAGCTTTATCTTCATAAGTTATGACAAAATGTTGTTGAAGTTCTTTGATAGCAGATAGGAGTTGTTTATAAGGATACCTAGGCTTCGTTAATTTAATGTTTATAATAACATTTTTAAGTAGATGTAAGGTAGTATACTTCCATTGATTGAATGCTTCAATAGGAATAGAATGTGAACAAGCAAGTTGATATATGAATTTATCAAAATCAAATGATAGAGACTGAAGAAGTTGTTTAGGGTGATGGCAGAATGGAATGCGAAATTTAGACCCTTTATTCATAATATCCCTAAGAATATCATCCTGAACTATACTGAGATCCCCTGTAATAATGTGACCATGAGTGGAGTTGACAAAAGGGGTAAGATTTTGATTGCTGCATACACATGATGTAAGATCATCGGAGTTTGATGTCCTGGAAACTTCATTGTAATTGTAAATAGTTCTACCAATTGGTAAATTATATTTGAATGATTTTTGTATTTTGATATCTTTTACTGGTAACAAGTGCTGATGTTTTGCAAATAAATTATTGAAGTTAAGAGAATTAAGAATAGGGTGTTTAAAAGAGATTACACAGTAAGCTATTTTAGTATGTGGATTTGGTGAATGGAATAGGTGGTAATTTAAGAAATTTGTACATGAAAGAAGCAAATCAAAAAATAAATGTTTAAAATGTTCATGTTTTAATTTTAAAAAATTAGTATATACAATACTTAATTTGCTTTTTCTGACTTTATATAACCATGTTCTAACAGGTAGAAAATTGAAAGTTTGAGAATAATTATATTGTAATTTCAAAATGTCTGCTTTGTAATCAATAGTTTTACTTAAGTTACTTTTTCCTTTGCCACGCTTATATCGCTTTTTACTAGGAGTTGATGACTTTGAATAATGAAAAAGATGTTTATGTACTGAAGATTTATTAGAATTGTATTCAAAACTATTGTTAACAACATTATTATTATTATAAATTTGATTTAAGCCATAGGGGAAGAGAGTTTTATATTTTTTAATGTAATAATTTTCAAATACTAATCTATCAGTGAGTGAAATTTTAATATCTAAAATATGAAGGGATACATTTTTAAATCCGTGAGTAGCAAAGTGCTGATATTCAAATTGATTTTTAGTAGGGAGATCATTAAAGACTTTATGGTCAAATTTTTTAATATGATCCCTGTGAACATTCATTCTCAGATGTAAAGGGTTGCTGGTTATATATATATATATATATATATACATATATATATATATGTATATATATATATATATATATATATATATATATGTATATATATATATATACACACACACACACACAGGGTGTCCCAAAAAGGTTGAAACATGCTTTCTTTACCTGTTGGAGATAAGTGGGTAATGTAAATTGCAAAAATGTTGAATGTAAGATAGGAAATGAGACTGCATTAATGAAATAGTCCTCCTATTAATTTTCAAAAAGTTACACTTTTTTAATTTTTACATGACCCCCTTAGACAATTTTGGTCAATATTTCGAATACTACTTTACTTTCGAATAATACTTTCGACTCCCGTCGAAAATTCGAATTTGGGTTTTCGACGGGAGAGCACGTTTCAAGCATCCCTGATCACGAATCAAACATTTTTGAAGTGATGTCTGTAGGTGTGTGTGTGTGTCAGTGGGTCTGTGGAGACGATAACTGACGAATGAATGGACCGATTCGAACGAAATTTGGTACAAAAATCACTATCCGTAAACACTGGAAGCCTATTGTTTTTAAACGTAATCGAATGTTCAGAACCCGCCTAAATTTTCGAGTGAAATTTTGAAAAAATCATCAAAAAATCAAAACCGCTAATAAAGTTACGCAAATAGACATTTCTTATGTAATTTTTCATTAGAAAACGATTAACATGAAATTTAGAACGCTAACATGAACCGTTCTCGAGATATTTAACATTTTTCAAAAAAATTATCAAAGTCATAAAATAAAAAAAAATATATTTCCTATTGAGAAACATGTTCACTTTTCATATGTAATACCATGCGATAAATTGGGTGACATCATTCTCGTGGATCTAGCTCGTTCCATTCATGAGAAAATATACTTCGAGTAATACTTTTGTATTTGAACGCCAATATTTATCTGTTATAAGAATAACTTATTTCTCCGTCAGTAAAGCTTGGCGACGAATTTGGCAGAATGTCGCCAACTTGGCGACTTTTTGAAATGTTGCCAAATTAACGAAAATCTTGCCAAATGGATTAAAATGACGCTAAATCAATGAAAATGATGACTAATTGTTGAAAATTCAATATCTTGGAAAGAATATAAGTATCTACTATAAGAAAAACCTATTTTTTTTACTGTAAAAGTAGTAAATTCATTGCATTATATAAGGAAAGTCATGTGTTGCCCACTCAGATTTTTTCTTTTATTATAATTCAGTTGACTTTAAAGATACAGATGTGCGAGTTTTTTTAATGATCTTGTTGCATTAAAAATAAAAAATTTCTGATTGACAATATTTGTCTATGGGGGTCGAATAAAAATGTATAAAGAATTAAAGCACATTTTAACCTTTTTGAGACACCCTGTATATATATATATATATATATATATATATATATATAGAAAAATTGAAATATAAATAGTGAAAAAAACATGTAAAAAACATGTAAAAAAGGAAGGATGGCTCGGCAAAAAGCTTACATTATGGCGGTAAGGGGTTGTGACCTTACTCCCCAGTTCAACGAGCTCATCAAAATCGCCGCGGCATTTTCACTCCTGGTCGCCAGCCCTGGCCCAAGCCAACCTCCGGAGTGACTTTGAAATCATCACGAGACCTGGATAGAGATGTGTACGAGAGCCATATCACCACAAATAAAGCCAACTGAATTGCCGACTCAAATGAAATGTAGTTCCAGCCGCGGTCCTGTGATCACAGTGCGGTCCTGTCATATGGAGGGTTCGATGATTTTGTCTCTAATTGAACTCAAAAAATACTTAAGTCTTACACCATATGCAAAATTGTTTCTGTATAAATTATCAATATTTTTGATCATAAAGGAAATTGGATATTTATTAAAAAATGCTTGTTTTAAAAATTCTTGATCAAAATTGATACGTATATGTTCCTCTTTGATAGTTCTTTTTATTCTGATTAAACCTCCCAAGAAAACATTGCGAAACACATTCAAATGTATGTTGGAGTTCCAATGTATAATTCCAATAATAGGTAGTTTAAATTGTTTTCTTTTATCATAGATGGTGAATATGAGAGGGATTTTCTCCCTTTTTTGTATTAAATAGGGAATTATAATAACATTTCAGGAAGCCAATTGGATAATTACGTTTTATTGCCTCCTTCATAATATTCCTATTATGCATGATGCAATCAGACTTGAAAGTATTAATGCGTTGATTTCTTTTGAGGTGACCAATGACGATATTTCTGAAAATGTTTTTGGTCAAATTGGACCTCCAATCAATAATGTGGTTGATTTTTATATTGAAATTGTTTCTCTTGTCATATAAGACGGTATAAGTACCATATCTACTGTCATGTTTTAGTGTGATATCTAGAAAATCAACACTATCTTCCTCCTTACTTATATTCTCAATCAATTCCAGTTCTTTTGGATAAAAAGTAAAATCAAATTGGGGTGTATTCTTATATTGCCCAATAAGGACATCGTCAACGAAACGAAAATATGGCATTTCATGTAATATATGAGTGCCATTTTCAAATTTACACAAGTATAGATCGGCGAACAGGGATGAACATCCCCCGAATACCCTTAACCTGTTGAAAATAGTTGGTGCCATCAAATAAGATGTTTTCAAACAACACAATGCGAATCAAGTCCTCGTATTTTCTGAATGTAATATGCTCTTTTAAGTCATATATTTCATGTAGTTCCTTCAAAATTTCATATACATTTTCCAGATTGATGTTGTTGAATAAATCACGGAAATCGTAACTTTTGAAACGTATATCCCTGCTATAAAATGGAAGTCGGTTGATGACATCGTAACTATTATTTATCATTACTGTTCCTTGTTTCTTGAGTATAATCATAACATTTTTAAGTATAGTTAAAAGTTTTTCATTTGCAATTGTTAAATAGGATCCACATCCCACTGTCACCGGCCGGAACTTGACTGGATTTTTATGAAGTTTTGGTATGAGTACCAAATATGGAAAGTTAACTGCTTTAAGTTCGATACCAATGCTTTGATACAGAGTTTTAATTTTATTTACCAGACATGTTCCATTTTGTTGTAAAGGGGAGTACATTTGTTTATCAAGATAACTATTTTTTAAAGTATCAACGTAGTATTTTCTGCATGTGAAAGCGTAATTTGATACAACTTTATCCGTATAAGTTATAACATATTTATCTTCATATTTATTGACTGCATTTTGAAGTGAAGGATAATATGTTTTTTTACACAATGTTTTGTAATGGAGATTGAACATTTTGATAAGATTGTATTGCCATTCTTTGAAGGCTTGTATTGGCATGCTGTATTTTACGGCGAGTTTATATGTAAATTTCTTCAAATCTTGTTCAAAGTCCTTTTTAATATTTGTGAAATCTTGTATACGAAATTTCGTACCAAGTTGAAGCATAGATTTTAACTTGTGATTATCCAATAGATCCAGGTTTCCAGTGATAATGTGCGCATGATGGGTATCTATATAAGGGCTGTTTTGACAATTACACTCTTCACTTTTATATACATTGATGTTTCTACTTATGCGGTTATAATTAAATATTTTTCTACCATTGGTTTGCACAAATTTATAAATCAGTTTTACTTCTATGTTAGGTATTGGTAAGAGATGTGCCAAGTTTTTTATATATGTCTTGATTGGTACTTTTCTAGTGAATTGAATGCAGGAGCTATTTTTGACACTGATATAGAATCTTTATTTGACTCTACCATACATTTAGAGTGATATCTGTGTTAGTAGGTGTATGTATCCATGAATGTGTGGTCATGATATTTCAAGAACAAATAGTTTTTATCTAATGAAATTTAGTTTATCGCAATTGATTAAAATACTGGAACTCTGATGATTATAAATGTGACTGAAGATTTGAAAACTCCCAAATGTTCAAATGATTTATTTATTTATTTTTTTAAACCTAGAAAAATTAGAACAGTCAATCATGCTTGAAAACAATCATTTGATATGTAATTTGTGGTAAGGAAATGAATGGCACTCATTTTAGAATGTTAACATGAATCATTCTTGAAATAGTACATGTTGCATAAAAAAGTTGCATACAATTAAAGAAGATAAAGAGTTTGACTTTTCATATGCAATGTTATGCAACAAGTTCTTCTGGATTTATCATCTTCCATTAATGAGAAAAGACACTAGTTTTGTGTTTCAATGCCAGCTAGTTTGCTAAATTTAACTTATTTCATTTGATATTAATGAAATATCAATGTAAAATTTGATTTTGCATATACATATAAATTATAAGCAGTAGCTGACTTACATAAGTTTGACTTACTTAAATCTACACTTATATGAAAAAATATCATCAGTTATAATTTGCATCCTCACTTATAATTTGTATCCTTACTTATATAGTGCTATCTGCATATCAAAATATTTACAGATAGCACTAAAGTAAAAGCAATCTGCATAGCTTTTCTCACCAGAGCTCTCTGCCCTGCTCACATGCTGCTAATAGCCTTTGTAGTGGCATATCTCTTCAATATTGGCAACACAGTCACATAAATGGGGGAAATTCTTTTTGTTGCTGTACTCTGTGCACTGTAATAAGCAATTTTCTACTGTAAACAGGTCTTTCTTTTCAGCGAGGTTTTATTTTAAGATTCCACAATAGATGGCAGCAAACATGTACTTGAATGTGAGCGAAAACCATCTCGCAAGCATACTTCAATTGATTTGGAGCAGAAATTGCATATAATAAGGAAATATGAATCTATATAAAAGTTATCAGTAATAGCACCTGAACTATGCTTTGCAACATCGACAATGAATACAATTGTAAAATATGCTGCATGCATAAAAAAGCATGTGAAAGAAACTACTAATATGAAAGCAAAAATAATTACTAGGGAACAGGAAGGAGCAATAGAGAAGATGGTAAAGTTACTGACATTGTGGATGGAAAAAAACATGTAAAAACATGTTCTGTTTAGTCTCATGATGATACAGACTAAGGCAAGAAGTCTGTTTGAGGATATTAAAGGAAAATTACTTGAAGGAATGCAGACATTTACTTCAAGCAATGATTGATTTGCATGATTTGGACTTTGTGTTAATTTTCATATATAAGAATGACAGGAGGAGCTGCAAGTACAGATGCAGGGCCATAGTAAAGTATTCTGTATGGCTGCAAGAAATGTTGGTGAAAGTCAGTACTCACCTAAACAAGTTTTAATGTAGATGAAACAGGCCTCTTATCAGAAAATGCCATCGGGAACCTATATTTTAATAGAAGAATAAAAAGTGCCTGGACATAAATCATCAAGAAATAGGGTAGCACTTTTATTAGGAGGAAATGCATCTGGAACATTAAAGTTGAAACCTCTTTCATTCATCAATCAGAAAATTCACGATCATTAAAGGGTATTATGAATGTAACACTGCCAATACACTACTACTACAACAAAAATGTATGGATGACTGCAGCAATATTCCAAGACTGGTTTGTAGAAGGCCCAGACCACACAGCCAACCCTAAGGTTTACGGCAGTTAAATGTGTGGCCGGGTGGTTTGTGAACCATTTCATTTCAGAAGTTGAAAGAAAATAACATTCACTTTAAAATAATGCTTATAATAGACACTGCTCTCTGTCATCTTGTGAATTTGAATGATTTTAGTCCACATGTTAAAGTTGTTTTCATTCCTCTGAACACTTCTTCATTGCTGCAACCAATAGATCACGGAGTGATTGCTAACTTCAGGGCATATTATTTAAGGAGCAGCAACTGATGCACTGGATGCTAAATTATCACCAATGCTAAGAAATTTTTGGAAGACTTACAATATTTACCATGCCATAAAAAATATTTCACAGGTATGGGATGAAATAACGAACAAGTCAATGAAAGAGCTTGGAAGGAAATGTCTCAATTCTTTTTTGATTTCACTGACTTCGACATTAATGAAAGATTTGAAGCAATAGCTGAAAAGATTGCTATGTTTGCAAAGCAGCTAGATCTTCAAGTGGATGAAGATGATGTTGTTGTTGAGACCCAGACCATCGGACCTACCAGAAAGGTGATGAAGATGATGTAAAGGAACTGATTGATTCTTATTCTGAACAGCTATCCAAGGCAGATCTTATCAAGCGGGAAGCTGCGAAAGTTGCTGAAGAATATGCTGAAGCTTTGGAGGAAGAACCAGGAAAAAAATTATTTATAACAAAAGAAATATCACAAGTATTTACAGAAATTAATTTGGCCTTGTCTTATTTTGAGCAAATGGACCCAAATACCACCCATTCAAAGAATAGTAGAAGATTCTATTTTTATTTATAAAAACATTTATGAAGAAAAGTAAAAAGATTCTGCCCATATCACTCTGCATAGATTAGTGAAGAAAGTTGAAACACCTTTCACCAGTCATAAATCAGCCTTTCCATTACCAATTGCTGTTCTGCAACAAACTTATTAAGAGTATGATATTGATAACCTCAATAGCATTCTAACATAAATATGTAATTAAATAAATATTCAATATTAGATAACATACAACATTTAATAAATAAATATGTACATGTAACATACACGTTGTTTTGTTTAACTTTCTTATTGCACTTTTCAAATGAGTTGTGCTATATTTTGAGGTGAATTATATTACCCTAAAAGTGTTCTCCAACTTATGTAAAATTTGAGTTACATAAGGTGTCTAAGAACAATTCACTTACGTAAGTCTGGTACTGCATGTAATTTTATTTAGCCAACGAAAGTCTAAAATTTTTATGTGGACATAAATGAGAGTGAAAATAAGTATTTTCTAAATAAAAGAAAATTAGTGTGCAACTCTATAGGATAGTGATTATAACTTTTGTGATAAAAAAAAATTCAATTCTCAACAAAGATGGCCTTGACAGAGTGTGTGATAGGTGTTGATGATTAATAAAAATTTGACAATTTCCTTTAGGAAATCTTCTATGATAGGCAGCCCCCTTAGTTTGGCCATATCTTGCCATTGCCTAATTAAACTTATTTCTTAAATATTATGTATAACTTTTTTATATACTTTTATGGTTACATTTTTAACTATTGTAATCTCTGTCTATTATTTTATGCAGGCTGTTTTTGCATTACGTGAAATGTTCAAAGTACCTGAGATAGAAAGTTGTAGCAAGGCCCATTTCGACAAAATATTTTCATCTTTATTACTTATCATCGGGAGTTATCAAGGAGCTGTATTTCCAGTATATTCTTCTGACAATGCAAAAGGTGTGACTAAGAAAAATGCCAAGTCTGCTGTTCCATCACCTGCAAGGTACGTGAAATTCAGTTCATTATGATGTATTCATTTTTTGTTTCACATTCTTTTTATGATCATTGGTTGAAAATGCATAAAAATTTATATTTACTGTAGAATATAACGTATGGTGAAATAGTTATGTTTACTACTGGGCACTGAATTATTGTTTTAGTAAACATTAGTCACACTGCAGGACATGCATTTGAACCTCATGCTCTGACAGTATTGGCAGGTTCTATGTGCTAGGTTTTAATTGTTTTTGTAGCATTTAATGTAAATAGAACATTTCTCTAAAATCTTCCTTGAAAGGTGACTTTAATTTGGCAATGGGGATATTTGGCTTACTAATTCCACAGACCTTCTTTAACTAAATGTGCTTTAACTAAATGTGCTTTAACTAAATGCGCTTGGCTATATGTTATTCCATCAAATGATGGAATAACATATAGCCAAGGCCATATTTAAAGGGAAAATGCACACACACAAAAAATATTTTAGTGAAATTTTCCTGAGATAGCATTATAAATTTTCATATATTGTTAATTTTAGACAAATGCTCCTGCAAATCCCCATTCAAGACAACTGTCTCCCAGATCCCCTCTACAAAACTTATATCTACTAACCCTCCAAATTTCTGCCCAAACTGGAGCATTTAAGAATGATAGGTATAAAATTACCATGTGTAGTTTTTATAGAAGTAAAAAATACCTGGTTGTTCAACCTATTATCAGGCTTCACAATGACCTTGTGCAATACGCTCTTGTACACAAGGGCGGCATTTCAGCATTTCATTTGGGAGTGCGAGATTTGTATGTATGAAAATTTTTTATTTGCATGAAATTGTATGAGGATGATATGATTTTCCTAAATATAATTGGTAGGACCGGGGGACCATATAAAAATTTATATTTCTTATTTCTTTCAGAAATGTATTTATTGATTTAAACTCTTCCTAAGATAATAGATTTTAAAATTTAAAACATTTTTGCAATTAGAAGTATATGTCTGTGACTAACAGTTGAGGAAATAGCCATTGGGCTCTGATAGCACTGGACACCCTATATATATATATATATATATATATATATATATATATATATATATATATATATATATATATGAAGTAGGATTCAAAAGTTCCTGGACTGAGTCTATAACTTAAAAAATATTTGCAGTAGAGTGACTACGATTACGTTCTCCCCCTCTTCTAAAAGTGGTTTGACCCAAATCACATGATCCGTGGCTCGCCACGGCAGCATATTTTGTTGACGGGTGCACTTGGTAACCGGCGATTGAAAGAAATGGCGTTTGTTGAGCAGAGAATTAATATCAAATTTTGTGTTCGCTTGGGAAAGAGTGCTACTGAGGTTTATGAAATGTTGAAGCATGTGTATGGCAGTGATACATTATCGCGAATGCAAGCTTTTGGGTGGCATCGACATTTCAGAAAAGGCAGAAAAAGTGCCGAAGATAATGAAAGCATTGGCCGTCTGCAGATTTCCTGCACCCCTGAAAACATCAAAAAGGTTTCTGCGACGGTATGTGGGAACAGGCAGCAAACAATAGTGAAAATAGCAGAATCAGTTGGGATATCTGAGGCCACATGTCAACGGATACTGACTAAGGATCTTAACATGCATAGGGTGTGTCAACGTATCGTTTACCGCATGTTAACCGAAGACCTAAAGGCAATTTGAATGGAAATGGCAAAAGACTGAATTTCGACTGTTGACAAAGATCCTTCCCTACTTGGCAGAATTGTTACTGGAAAAAAGAAATGATGTTTTTTATACAACCCGCAATCCAAGTGAGCATCGGCAACGTGGAAATCACCACAATCTCCATGCAAGCAGAAATTTCACCAAGATCACTCTAAAGGGAAGGTCATGCTAGAGATGTTCTTCAATATCCAGGGCATTGTGCATCTGGAATTTATTGCTGAAGGACGCACTACGAACAATGAACGTTTGCGCAAGTCGATCCGGAAGAAGAGACCAAAACTGTGGGCTGAGCAGTCATGGGTGCTTTTGCATGAGAACGCTCCTGCATACTGATCCCTCCTCGTCACTGACTTTGTTGTGAAAACACAAACAACTGTGTTGCCACATCCTCCTTACTTCCCTGATCTCGCCCCCTGCGACTTCAGCCTATTTCCTGAACTGGCGTCGCTTGCAGGGTCGTTAATTTCAATCCGCAGATGAAGTTAAAAGTGCATCGCAGGCTGTATTAAAGAACATAGCTAAAAATGGATTCCAGAAGTGTTTCAATGGCCTTTACAAACGATGGCAAAAGTGTGTTGTTGTGAAAGGGTCTTATTTTGAAGGAGGATGTGTTTCGGAATTTTAATTGATAATATTTTTTAAGTTATAGACTCAGTGCGGGAACTTTTGAATCCTACCTCATATATATATATATATATATATATATATATATATATATAAAAGTAAATACATCATCAAATTGAAAAAGGGGGGGAGGTACAAAGGAAAGGGGGAAAAGAAAGGAGAGTGTGAAGAAATTGAAGTGTTATGATTGTGTTTTTTGTATATCTTATTTTTAGATATTTTTCTAATATATATATATATATATATATATGTATATATATATATATATACTTTACTCACTGTGTGAACATAAACATTCATTTTAGAATTTATTTAATTAAAGGGGTCATTGTGCAATAAACAGCAGGACACTAAATGAAATTGATGATGATAAACTCCTTGTTTTTCTACATATTTCAATCCAAAAATCAAATAGATTAGTTGGTTATTAACCAAGCTAACTAAAATTGAAATCACATACATCCTTCTGGGTGACCCTGTATTTCAAAGTTGGATCTTTAGATTAAGAGATATTTCCAATCTTGTCATGTTATGATCTGGAAATTATGGTTTTCTCAATGTACAGGTATATATTACTTTCTAAGTGCATTCTAGGAACAAATTAACTCCTAAAGGCAGGAAATTAATACCTAATACTTACCTAATATTATGTGTAACTGCTTCTATGAATATAATACACCTTGCTATTAAAGTAATTCCAAATATTAAAAGAAATTCACAACACAAGAATTATAAAACTGTTTTTATTATCATATTTTTACAATTTATTATGAATGTTATAAAAAAAAAATGAAACTTTTAAATTTCTTTTCTTCCTAAAATATTTAAAATAGTTAGTTTTATTTTATATTTGTGTTCATTTATTTGCTTTCAAATATCATTTAATGCATGATATTTGAAATGATATTTGATATTTTATAAAAACACTAAACTATTAGTATCATCTGCTGGTTCAAAAAGCCATTGTAAATAGTCCACTGACTCAATCAATATTGAATATAAAAGTAGCAGTTCATTTTAGTCACTGTTTGTTCATTTTTCCAGAATGGTTTATGCTTAGAACTTATGATGGATTTTTTTCTTCCTACTTCTACATCCATTCATGAACAAATTTAAGATTATTTTCTTTTACTCTAATTTTTATCATTAAAAATACTAAGCTATCAGTATCATCTACTGTCTCAAAAAGCCATTAGAAATAGTCTGCTGGCTCAATCAATATGAAATATAACAGTGGCAGTTAGTTTTTGCTACTGGTTATTCATTTTTCCAGGATGCCTGAAGCTTTGATCTTATAATAGAACCTTTACTTCATACTTCTACATCCATTCATGAACAAATTTCAGATTTAGTTTTTTTCTCTTTCTTTTCTGTTTTTTTTTTTCTTTTTGTGTTATAATTAAATTTTTTTCTTATTTTTCGCACCTTCACTCTGTTTTACTGTTTTGCTTGCTTAATACTTTCTCTACATACATTGTATAATGTTTAGGAAAAGTTCTGTGATGAGATCAAAAATTCAAATTCAAATTTTCAACAAAAGCATTCTTAAACTGAAATCAAATGTTTTTAAATTGATGTCTATGTGCATATATATTTGTGTGTGTGTATTCATAAGTTTCATCTCTCTCTCTCTATATATATATATATATATATATCTGATAGCCATAGCTCTATTCAACACCTTAAAAACTGGACCCACATTGGAGATAAAACCAGCTTATCTATCCTTCAGAAAGTAAAAATCATCTCCCACCAGCATGAAATACACTTTCAGTGGATCCCATCCCATGTGGATATTCACGGAAACGAACTGGCGGATTCCCTTGCTAGGGAGGGACTAGATCTTCCTGTTCCTGCTGCCGAGGAGCTTACTTACCTGGAACTATTGTCGAGGCAAAAGGCCCAAAACAAAGAAAAATGGCTTCTGCCTCCCTCTCATTGCTGGTATAGGGGAAATAGACCAGGACTTTCTCTGTCTCTTCCTTGTGACAGGCAACTCAACACTTGTCTATCCCGGCTAGCCAGTGGACACTTGAAAGGCCTGTTGTATTCTGGAGGCCAAAAAACTTTTCCCATTTGCACTAAGTGCCGGCAAGTCCAGGCTTCGCCAGAACATATTTTGGATTGTCTCGGGCTGGACAGGGAGGACATTTATGGTTCTCCCCTTTTGGTATCGGATTTTATTAAAGTCAACGGTTTTACTGATCTGATCTGACTCCGTCAGACCAGATGGGAGATTAGCAACAACAACATATATATATATATATATACATATATATATATATATATATATATATATATATATATATATATATATATATATACATATATATATATATATATATATATATATATACATATATATATATATATATATATATATATATATATATATATATATATATATATATATATATATATATATATATATATACATACATATATATATATATATATATATATATATATATATATATATATATATATATACATATATATATATATATATATATATATATATATATATATATATATATATATATATATATATACATATATATATATATATATATATATATATATATATATATATATATACCAACCAATATGTTCTTTTTGCATTAAAGAATTCATCAATAGTTATTTATTTCTAAAATTTCATAATTTCTCTTTTTCATTTTAAGTCTTGCTCAGTATGGGGTTGCTATAAGTAGATTTTTCTGTAATTCATAATCATTCTTTGACAAAATATTTTACATTACATAAAATGTATTTTAGATTGTAATAGGTTTTGCTCTGTGCAAAGAATACTAGTATTTTTTTTATTTTAGGTGTGCCATTGAAACTATGAAAAATTTTTTAACATGTGTCAAGGAAGATATAGTTGTCTCATCACTGACTGAAGGTGGTTATTGGGTTCTAATGGAGAGCAGTGATAAGTATCCTGAAGCTGTAGCTGCCTTAGGAAGGTATGCTTTTACTTTCATTATAATATATATCATAGCTGCTAATGCTTCCGATTTACCCGGAAAATTTCCGATTTTTGGGCATCATTCTGATTTTCCGATCGGAAACCGATTTCTTCCGATTTTTCGTTCACAAGCTAAAAGTTCCTACTTTTCCCCAATTCCACTACAAAAATTCTCTAAAAATGTCCCCTTTTCCTCTGAAAATGATAAACAAATTTTCAATTATAAATTATAAAAACAAAACTCAATTATAAAATTGATGATGCTGCGAGAAGTGCTCTATTTGTTTATACTACAAAACCATGTTTCACCGCTCCAAATGGAGAAATAATTCATTGGCTCCTCCTTATGCCAAGTTCATGTATCTGCAAAATACATTTAAATTATTTCCACGGACATTTAACACCATCTAGTAGACAAATTAAAATGTTCCATGTGAAAACAGACATGTGTGCCACTCGCCGTTTATGGTAAAGTTTCCTCCGTCACGAGTGTGTGCCGTCTGTCCTTGAATGCAAGTTCGCAGCCGACATGCGGGCTTGCCAACCATCGCGAAAGGGTTAAAAGGCTCTACTCTGACATTATTTACAAAACTAAAAATAGTCAGTGTCATTAAATGAATAATTTTATATCCTTATGGTCCATTTTTAAAATATTAAAATATTTGTTTGTTCTCTCCTCAAGAAATTTTACACTTTTGAAACTCATAAAAAATAAATAAATAAAAAAAAAATGGAATTAGAAAATTAAATGAATTGGCATTCTATATATAATTTTATGTAAAAACTGTTTTTAACCCAATCAAAACTTTTTAGTACAGTGAACTCCATTCCCACAGCCTTAATAAAGTCTGAATTTTCTTTTTTAGAAACCTTTTTTTTTTTTTGCAGAAAATCCTTAATAGGCCTGAATTTTCATTTTGGCCATCTATATTCCAACCGCAGCCGTTCTCTATCGCCCCATTTCCCATTTCTTTTCCTTTATTGCTTAATATATTTAACCATAACATCTGTTCAAATTAAAAGTTTTTTTTTTTTAATAGGTTTGCAACTTTTATTTATTAATATGAAATAATTAAAAAATCTATTTTTTTTTAACTTTGAAAGTAATCTCCCTCCTTAAATGATTTAATATTAACAAAATCCATGTTGGTTTTAAACTATTTTCATCACGGACATACATTTTGGCCAAACCTGATACAAGTCGCCTTAAAATATGAAATATAGTCAGTCCCACAAAAACCTTAAAAAGACCTGTATTTTTGATCTGCTTAAAGAATGAAAATCATGCACCCACAGACATGCCAACTCTCTGGATTTTGGCCATAGACTCCAGATTTTTCATTAATTCACCAGCTTTTTTGTTTGAAATTTAGGAATTACCCAGACATGGTATAGTTCCTCTGCTTTTTTGGCACTGATTTCCCAGGATCGTAGCAAATCTGTAATGAAATTTTGTTGGAGGGGGAGGGAGGCATTTTTTTGTTTCGAAGCCAAACTGGAACCCAAGAAATGATGCGTTTAATCACTACTGATGGCGATCTTTGACGGCGACAGCCAGAAGTGTGGGAGACCCTAGCACCTCGAAAGAACTTTGAAGGTAAAGGGGTCAGTTTGCTCCTCGATGGCAATGTGCTTAGAAGAGATATATAGACTTCGGACACTGATAGGGGAAAGATTGATTGTGAAACTCCATGTGTGAGATGAGGTGAGGCCCTCAGGATATGCAGCTAGGCGCATGGTGTATTTTTTTTTCAGGAGCATTTATCTCTTTGTGTGTTTCGGTATGAGTCAGGGTTGTTTATTTCTTTTCTTCCAAACCGGCCTGGCATCTTGTAAAAATGGAATGCACAGCTGTTTTGTTTTCTTGCCTGTTTTTCGTTCTCTGATGTTCCTATTTTTGTTTCAACAATTTTTTATTTCAACCATCTTTGCATGGACTTTTGTTTATTGAAATGTATATTTTTAGTTCAGTTTTCAGTGACAATTCGTTTTAGTTTGTTTATATGACAATTAGAATGGTGAAAACTGTTTCTGATAGTCCAAAATTATGCGATATTGATCATCTAGAACAGTGTAACTTTTTTGATCACGGAAACGTATTGAAATTCAGTTTGTTGATAGAACTCCAAAATAAAAAAATGCCCATTGTGGTCTGAATTATGCATTAAAAGAAAACTATCACATCATAGAACCCCATGGTTCTGCGGAACACACTTTAAAAACTGAGAATCTAGAAAAAAAATTATGTAGTTTAATTAATGTAATTTTTTTTCCCTATTAAGATTTAATAAATTAATCAAGAATTAATATTATCAAGTTTTTTTTTTTAGTTTGTTACTAATACTATTTTAAACAGATAAATTTGAATTCGAAAGATAGTTCATGAAATTCTTTTTCAGATAAGTTTAAAGCATAATGCACTTAAATGATACAATATTTTTATGTTTTATTTATAAGAAATATATAATATAATTTTAAACAAATATTAAGCATCATGAGTAAACAATATATTTGCTACAAAATAGTTTCCTGCTTTTTCTGTTTGGAAAGTTGGCACGTCTGCACCCACAATATAAGGGCAGCCACATTATAAATGAGGAGTGTTATTTTAATGCTCAACTTTGTTAAAGAATAGCTGTATATTTTATTATGTTCTTAATGTATGTTCTTGCATTCCATATTTAATTATCTATTAAGCAATGTTTACAGAATGCAAAAGTCAATATTCTACAGATTTTAATTAGTTTTTTTAGTAGAAAAACTGCAACTACATAGCACTATGCATACAAATAGTAAAGTATTTACAGACGATTCCATTATGGTGCTGTGGAAGTCATAAAGTCTGTCATTTTAAGTTATTATATAAGATTTTTTGTTCATAATTTCCCTTTCTATGGAAGCTAATTGGTTTAATCTTGGTTATAAAGTGGTGCTTTTCTGCCCTCCAAACTTCCACAGAAGTATCAGTTATCTAAGAGCTTCTTCTTTTCCATGAATATCATTAGGTTTGACCCCTGAATCACTTCCTGAATATCCCACTTCAATATTCTCATTAGTTGCTACAGCAGCTATTTGGTCATCAGTGATAACTTGGCAGATTGGTTCCTGTGCATCAATATCAATCTACTGATTAGCTATTGTCTATAATTTCCTCTTCCCCTAGTGCAATTTTCAATGTAGATAAACTACAAGACGAAATTGCAAATGTTTTGTCTACTTCCTCCACTTCCATCACACCATTTTCTCTAGCAGTTTATAATTTTTCTATTTGGTTATAGATTTCCAATGTAGGTGATGGAAAATGAAAAATAAAGGGAGATATGCTTACATCCACATTATATCCAAATCCACGGTATAATCAAGTTCCTAATAACTGTAGTTCATTGTATGTTAATACTATCAATGTTAATGCTTAAGTTATTGCTATTAGATTTTTTCTGACTTTAACTGAATTTATTTGTATCATTTCAGTAAAGGCTAATTTTATAATGCATTTTAAAAATTTCCTCCTTTCATGCTTATAAGATAATGCAACTGAATATTTAATAACTTTGTAATTCTGTTCTTGATCTTTTTTAGATCGATATGTGTGTGCTGCCCAGAACAGGTTCCAAAGATTATTACATTTCTGAATCCATTACTCAGTAGTTCAGTTGATGTTCAGCGGATCATTTCAGTTTCACTTTTTGTAGAATTTCTTTCCCAAAACTATAATGGCAAAAAGACTCTGACTGAACCTTTAATAAACAACCTTTTGGGAAGGTTGGTTGACAGTTCCCCCATTGTAAGGCGTCTCTGTATTACTGGTCTTGGGAGTGTAGCCATGTTAGACAAGGAGCAAGTATGTTAAACATTTTCTTTAATGTCTTTGAATATGAAATTTAAATTTATATATTTTATGTACAAAAGTATAATACTAATACTAGGTGATATATCAAGACTTGCTCTTACTCATATTTTATGTGCAAATTGTAATTTTAAATAACTTGTTTTGTTCTATTAAATGCTATAAGTCAATAGCTTACTTACTATAAAATTTAATTTCATCTATCCTAAAACTATTACTTTTCTATTCTGTTATCACTTCTTTAAAAATTCTAGTAATTTAGCCCTTGTAAAATTTAAAATAAATGTTTATAAAATAGTAATTTATGAATCATTTATATTATTCCTCATTTATTTTGTTTTTTATTCCTTATTTGACTCAAGTTTAAGTTCAGGAGTCAAACTGACTGCTAAAAATCTGAGAAAGACAAGCAGCTATCATAGTTGAAAGCTAACCTTGATGCTGAGTCCCAATCTAAACATAGCTGTTTTATACCGTGAAACATACCTACCATATTGGAGTTCAACTCTAGTCATATGACTGACAACAAAATCCTTGATCACATCTTAAAATCAAGTACTAAATAGTTATATATATATATATATATATGTACTGCACATACCTTACCTAATAATAGGTATGGATTCCTGAAAATTGAAAATGTTGTACAAAATATTTATATTGAAACATTTTGTTAACAAAAGCACACAAAAAAAAACTACTTGCTATGTATGTAAAATATGAGCATATTTTTCAAAATAAAATAAGAAAAGCCAGCACTGGTCAGTAGAATTTTTTTGTTCTTGTTTTTATCAGAAGTAGTGTATGAAATGGAATATGAATATATATATTTAAATATTGCTTGACTAGTGATTGAAATATCCAAATATCAGAAATGTTTTGTTTATGGCATGTTCTGAAATGGAGCGAAGTTGCAAATATAATATTATCAATTTGCCAGGTATTGTGCTATATCTGGATTATTTTTCTGAACTTTTAACAGAAAAAGACTTGATTTTAAGCTTACAAGAATATAATGAATATTTCAAAATAACGTAATGAAACCTGCAGAAGTGAAGCTCATAAGCAATATGTGAAAACACTTATGTTTTAGAGCTTAATTTCCTCTCTATTCTGTTATAGCACAGAATGTTCATTGTAATGCATTTTACACCCTTCCTGCATAGATCCTATGGTAAATCAATTCAGGATTCAGTGTATCAGCCATTATATTAGATATAATTAGTTATATCTAAGAGGTCATACAGAAAAGCAGGAACCCCTAAAAGAGTGAGTCAATTAGTCAGAACCCATATATTGATAGGAACCTGTAATGAAGCAGTAGAGCCCTTCGCCACAGTTTCTTAATGATCAGAGTGGTGAGGGTCCAACTGCTGGGTTTGACATCCAGGTCCTAAATCTTATGCAAATAATGCTATAGTGACATGTCACAAGAGTGATCAACAATAGGTTTAATAAGAAATAGTCCATGTAATGAATGTTTTTGGAAAAATATTGTGGAAAAATTTAAACAGGATTCATTGCATCTGCCTTTAGTCTGAGCAATAATGATAGGTGTAATGAGTCTGGGGGATCAGGTTGATTAATGGAGCACTCAGAAGGAGAGTGGGTCAGTACTGCATTATACATAGTTCGGCCTTATAATGGCAGAAGGGTGTATCTCAAGATTCATCAATTTGTCTTTACAAGACTGCTTGGCTTTTAACTCTTTAAGTGTTGTTGACAAGTGCAACTCGTCATGTATTGCACACTACCACTAAGCGGGTTTGACGAGGTAAACTCGTCATACACTTTTAAAGCCGAGACTCCTGTGTGTTTGACGGAAATAACATGTCATGATTTTTTATGAGATATTAACTGTGTTTAGAATCTTTTACACTAAATGGCAGTAGTAGTCCTATAAACTAAATTTTATCAGAGGCAGTATTTTGTAAACATGCGTAAAATAAATGCAGTTTTGTTGGGATTTCACATTCAAAGCAATGGCAGCCTCAAATGCTTTCAATCTTATTTCAGCAAAACATAAGTTATCTCATACCCTGCAAACACACCCTGCGAAAAAGAGTCAACTAGGCGATGTGTTGTATGTTATGTATCCAATAAAACTGGCAAGAAGTTTAGGAAAGAAACTAGGACATGGTGTCCAGACTGTGAAGTTGCTCTTTGTTATTCTTTTATATTCCATGTTTTAAAATTTATCACACCAAGAGGAACTATTAAAAATTGGAATTGTATGTTTTTTTATTTACTTATCTGTTATTATACATGTTTATTTATTTATTTCAGCAAAACACCTTTTCATTCAATGCACAATCAATGGGGAAAAGGGTATGGAAGAAAAAAACTCCCCACTACAGTGCACACGAAGGGAAATAAATGACACGCTTAAAGGGTTATGAGTTAATACTATGGTATTTTTGTTGAAGGTGCATGTAATGAATAAAGGAGATATAAAACGGCAAATGAAAATATTTTCATAGCATTGGTCTATTTGAAAAAACTTTAACACCTTTTATCTCAGAATGATATTTCTCTAATGTTATATTGCCATCACAAAGCCAAGATAGGAGCCTATGTTGTAGCAGTGGAATCTCCTCACCTCAAATTCTGAAAGCTCTAATAGATAAAGGGTCCCATTACTGTATCCAATACCCAAATCTAAAATTTTATATAGGAGTGGAGGAGGGTGGGGGAGTTCTGCTACTGAAACTCAAATGTTGTTCATTTTCAGTATTGTCTATTATCTAAAAATTTAATTATGCAAGAGTACTTCTGTTTGTGAGGTTTTACTGTATAGGTAAAATGTAAGTTTCCGTTTATATTAAAAAAAAAATACATGATATGAATTTGCAACTGAATATTTTTTCTTATTAGGTAGAAAGGTACTCTACTACTATTCTATCTGCTATGATGGCAGGCATGGATGACAGAGAAGATCCTGGGTGCAACATTACACTGGAAGCTATGAATGGGTTGTCATCTATACTCTCTCAAGTAGCCGAGGAGGATGTCAGAAACATCCTCATCAATATTGCCTTAAGGATAAAGCCGATGTTTGAAAAGGTTGGAAAACAGATAAATTTTTACTTATTCATATTGTGGCGATTGTGTGTCGCCGGGCCCCGAACCAGGGACCCTTTGCTTACAAGACTGACATTATAATAACTGAGCAAAAGCTAGCTTCTCCTCCGTTCTTATAATTCGGGTACAGGTTCCAAGCATCTTTGATCAGATGTCTTTGCTGCCGAACACTCCCTCACCTGATGAAGGCCCCGGTCTAATTTTGGCGAGGAGGGGGGCCGCTGAGAAAACCCCTGCGTGTCCCCCCGAAATGCAGTTGAGGGACTGAAGTGAGCCGGAAGGCATGTCGCCTCAGGCGTGACGGTCAGTCATAGTCAAAACCAGAATGGCAGTGTCAAGGCTTCTGACTCCGTGTGGTGCTGCCATTTCGTGTTGAGAGGTGAGATCGTTGGAGAGGAAGGTTTTTTCGTGCTCGTATGTCCAGGGTAACCACTGTAGTGATTGGGAGTCGCCGGGCCCCGAACCAGGGACCCTTTGCTTACAAGACCGACATTATAATCACTGAGCAAAAGCTAGCTTCTCCTCCGTTCTTATAATTCGGGTACAGGTTCCAAGCATCTTTAATCAGATGTCTGTGCTGCCGAAATATTATAATATATAAAAAAAATTCTACAAATTTTCAAATTTGAAATTTTTATAGAAATGCATAATACCTGAACATTTTTGGAATATCTGTATGTGTGTGTTAATATGATATTTTTATATAGATTTTACTGTATTTTTTTGTTATTATTTATCTGTGAATTAGATACTGCAGTGGAAATTGACAGATTTGTATTAAAGAATACTGCGTTTTTAGACTTCAAAGCTAAACTCTGTATTTAGTTATTCTTAAAACTATAAGAACTACTTGTTATTTACAAATATAAAATATCAATATTGAAGGTAACTGTGAAGAAGTAAACTCTAAAATAATTTTATCTGACATTTCTATATTTGCTGTGTTCTGAAATTAACTTAGTGATAACTGGGTGATTATAATTTTTGATCCCCGAGGATAAATGTTTTAAAGAGAGTAATTAGTTATCTTACCCTTCAAATTTAGTGACTCCTGCTGTAAAATAATAACACAGAAAAAGGTATTTTATCATTATTATGTACTCTAAATTGATCTATTGCAGTGTTGAGTAATTTTTGTGTCTTTTATTGTTATAAATAGGAAAAACCACTGGTTAGGGCTGCAGCAATGACTTTATTTGGTGATTTATCTCGATTTGGAAGTGGTCCATCTAAGGAGCAATTTATTGAACAGGTTCATGGAAATTTAGTTCCTTTGCTACTTCACTTGAATGATGAAGATAAACATGTTGTTAAGGTAAGTCATTATTTTACAAATAATTAGGAATTTTTTTCATCCATTTATCTTCTTGTTTTGGGAGGGGGGAGATGATGTTGAATTATAGCACAATTCATAATAAATATACATAAACTTCACTCCAGCTGGTGAAAGAATTTAGGTACCCATGAATAAATACTTTATTGAGAAAGCAGCATAAAATAAAAATTAATAATAACAACCAGTTTTGGAAGAAAAATTAAGTTCTTCTGTCAAGATAAGAAAAACAGCAGCTACACTACCAAAATCAGAAAACCATATGTCAGTGAAAACATTGACATATTGTTATTTTCTTTGTCAAATGGTAGTTTGTCCTTTGTGTAATTGTTTTTATCAATCCTAGTATAAATGTCATTGTTCCAAAACTGGTTGATATCATTAATTTTTTGTTGCTTTTTTTTAAGTATTTTTTATGGGTTATTGTAAATATGTTCCATACAAAATTGGTTAATTAAATGCCTTTATACAGTACATTAATTTTTGTATGTTTTGATCATTTTGAAGTATTTTTATTTTTTGCATTTTTAATATCAACTTATATTTTTAATTGACTGTTTATTTTTTAATTTAACTTAGAATCTGTTTAAGTTTTTGTCTTGCTTTGTATACTTTTTATTACTAAATAGGAATCGGTAGCAATAGTTACCAAATTAATTTTTATACTTTTGTTTCCTTTCATACAGTGCCTTTTCTATTAATAACAAAGAATTTTAGTTTGTTACTGAAATAAAATAGGTTTTTTTTTAATTGTGCATCTCTAAGGCTTTGGAGGTCAAATACATTTTTATGCAGTATTTCCTAGCAAGTTTTGTTATTGACATCCTAGCCTTATTCATGATAATATACATAGTGAAAATATAAAAAAAAATTAATTAATTATATTTTAGGCCAGTAAATATAGTTTACGTCAACTTGGTCCACTCCTAGAATCTGAAGCAATGAATTCTATGATTCAAAAACATCTGCATGAAGATTCACACTTACATTATGTTGAATTCATCAATGACTTAACTAAGATTCTGGTGAGAGCATTTTCATTTATTTGAGGTATGATTTATCAGTTCCTTATCAAAAACTTATAAAATTTTCTATTTAGATTTCAGATTTTTCAGAAAAGATTTCGTTTTATGCGACTACATGTATATCCTATTTGAAGAGCTCATTTCCTGTAATACAATGTAATGGAACTGTATTTTTGGGTATGTCTACTGTTACTTAATCATGTCAGTATATGTGTTGTATTATTACTCTTACAAAACATGTCTTGTTTCATGTTTCTTGCATTTCTTATTTTAATTTAACATACCTTTTCTTTCCCTGTATGGAGCAAGCAGCAAATTACCTTATACTTCAGAGTTCAAACAGTGCTCTGAAAGTCCTTAATTATCATTTTAAGGACCCTTAAGATTACTTATTTTTCATTAGAGGTCCTTAAAAGTACTTTTTTACTCATCCCCCTCCATAAAAAGTAGAAATATGAAATTTTTGGAATTTAGCAAAAATTAGTACTAACATTAAAAAAAAAAATTCCAAAATGACTTAGTTATATCTTAGTTGGACTAATCTAATGACTTAGTTTCTAATTTGGTTGTTTATTTCATGATAGATTATTCTCTTCACATTTAGATAGATAAACTTGCTGTTGTGTAGTTACCATAGCTTACATTCAATATATGTTTCATTAATTACTAGTTTTATGTAAGATTAATGCTCATATTTGATGCATTATGCTCATATTAATGCTCATATTTGATGACATATTTACACTATAATTTTGTGTAAACATTTAAGAATTTCATGCATATGTTGAACAGTTTAATAGGAAACATCATTGTTATGCTGCTGCCCTCCTTTCTAAGAGTAGACATACTGCTACAGTCTGCATGCCCACTCGAAAGACACGTCAATCGACAAAGTAATGATTTTGCAGCTCCCTTTTGCTGTAATGACATGACCAAAGTGCTGTGAATGATTAAACTAAAACCACAAATTTATAGCTCTATCAACCTATTTATTCCCACTTCCTATTTACATCATTATCTTTACACATTAGATTTCTTCAGGTATCTATCATATCTTTCCCTCGGCACACAAGAGAATGTTGGAGAGAGAGATAGTATGGGTAACATTCCCAAGTGTCTCATTATTCCCAAAAGTGATTAGCGTGTTATTATACCGTTTCTACATCATCACACATACTTAAGTAGATGAGAAGTCTTACCTTCACTAAGACCGGGGTTGCTGTGGTTCTAGCTTCTGATGCTTTTTTACTTATAAAGAAGAGATGTCTGTACTAATTCTACTAATCAAGAAACAGGTGATATTAATATGTAAATTATTTGTATTGCAAAAATTATTCATAAATCCCAAGACATAATCCACAATAATAAAGGAAAATGTCTATTTGTTCATCTGTGTCCTCTGTAGTGGAAAATCTGAGCTATGTATAGCAATGAAATTTGGTATAGAGGTATTTCAGAACCTGGGAAGGTGCACCTTAGCATTTTTTTTCCCCCAATTCAAATTATTTTTTTATTTATTTTATATTTTAGTACAATTTTCACACAAATGAGTTTCTTAGCAACCGAAAATATTATCTCAAAGTTTCCATCGTGACACCATCAGCAAGATAGGAAAATTCTCTTTCAAATAAACTTTGAATGGAATCCATATGATTAATAGTCAAATTTTTGTGAATTTTTTAAATATATATACCTTTTGTGTGTTATGATTTTGATATATTGTGTACCCCCAAGATATTCTCACAGAGTTTCAATCTTAATACCAGCAGCAAAGTTTTTTTTTCTTTATTGTTATTATTATTATTATAAGCTGTATATTGTTAAAGTGTTCTTTAGTTTTCAAGAATTCGCTGGGAATTCTTGTGTAATTATAATCACATGCTTGCATCTTAAATCTCTAACAATGCTTGGTACATTTTCTAGAACATTCTGGGATTTAAGATGCATATCTTTTATAAAAACTACACTAGAACTTATGGCAAATTTTTGAAAACCAAAGAATATTTTAACAATTCTCATGCTTATAACAAACATAAAATAAAAAAGATCAATCATGCATAAAGCATTGATTATGAAACACTTTCCAACTGCAATGCAATTTTATTTAAACTTCTCTAAAATGCGATACATTCAGTGGTAATATTTTTTAAATTATCACAATACTGCAATAATTTATTATATTTGAAAACTTAAAACTTCATCGAAAAAAAATGAACTTTATTCAAATGACATCATTGAAATATAAATCGCCTGGCTCTCTATGTAAAAGCTGTAAATATTTCATTCACACACTTTTATTCCATTCCTTTCATTTATCACAATACTACAATAATTTATTTTATTTAAAAACTTAATACCATGGAGGTACAAGTAATTTAACTCTATGCTTAAAACTTCATCGAAAAAATCTTCTGCTTCTCTAAGTAATATAGCTATATTGCAGACTCCAGAGCTAAATAATTTTGCATTTACCCTTTCCGGACGGTCGACGTGCCCATGCGTCGGCTGTGGACTTGCATTCAAGGACGACTGTCACACATCCACGTTGAGGAAAATTTTGCCTTAAAAGATGACTGTCACTAATGCGCGTTTTCATATGAAACGTTCTTACTTGAATTTATTTGACTATTAGATGGTGTTAAATGTCCATGCAAACAACTACAATATATTTTTCAGATACTTGACCTTGGCATAAGGGGGATCCAATGAATTAATTCTCCTTCTGGAGCTGCGAAATACAGTTTTGTAATATAAACAGAGCACTTCTTGCAGCATCTACTGTTTTATAACTGAGTTTTGGTTCTCGTTTTGTTTTTTGTTTTATGATTTCGTTGGTGAATCAGGAATATTAGAGAATATTTTTTTAAGTCTGAGTTTTAGAGCAATGCATGGCAGTAAAATTATTAGGTTATTTCAGATAAAAGAATGGCTGGGCCAGGACATTTTCTTTCTGTTGAAGAATATACTCATGTGATAAATGAACTGAGCAGTAATGAAGTGATGCAGATAGTAAAAATTCGTGGAACTGTGGTATTTCTGAAGATGAATATGAAAATGTAAGTGCTGCTTCAGATTCTGAGCGTACTATTATTACAACACCACCAGCTTCAGTAGCTGTTTCTGCGAATGATGTTTGGACGGGAGATTTGAAAGATCTGATTCTTTAGAGTTTTGGGGCATACTTGGAATCAATCACAATATTATGCTGCTTAATTTAGATAAGGAACTAGGAACTTAATTTTTTAGCATATTTTTCGATGATGAATAGTAGAATTCATAGTAAAAGCAACTGATGAGTATTTTGCATTGAGATTTTTATGAAAACTATACATCAAATAGAAAATAAGTATTTATTTTATTCCTGAAAAAAGTAGATTTCTGTGTTGAATAGGTGATCTTTAGTGAATTTATTTTGAGAGTTAGGCTTAGTGCAAAAAATTAGCCATCCTTTGGGGACAGTTCGGAAGTGAAACGCTCCATCCTTTGGGCCATGGTAGTTCTGGAATGCCGCTGTCCGGAAAGGGTTAAAGAAATGCAGAAATTCTTATACAACTCATCCTACATCTTAATGTGTTTACATTCTCCATAAGCAAAAATTAGGCTTCGTTGTAGAAATAATCAAGGTTTGATGATCATTTAAGCTCAAATATATTGTAATTGCGTTGTTAAAGAATGTAGATGCATAGAATTTAAGCAAAAATAAAGTGGCCTTAGGTCGGCTACAACACTAAATATAAATTTGAAAAGAACTTTAAAAATCACGATTTTGACACAAAATTGGATGCCATATTTTATTTTGAAGTGGGTCATGTGATCTCTTCATATAATATGGGTGTAATTATTATATTTATTTTTATTTAAAAACTACCAAATATGTTTTGCTGAAATTTTTTTCATATTTTTCATGGAATTATTTGAATATTTCCTAAAACTTTCAAAGCAATTTATGAATTTTAAATTTGCTTAAAAAATGTTTGAAAAATTAGGTCCCATAGGGTTCAGTCTATTTCATTTGTTCAACCCGGGTTCAGAGCAAAACTATTTGGGTGTTGTTATTCATTTATATTCCCATAGGTCCCACAGACTGTCTGAACAACATGCTAAAATTATATTTTCATAAAGTCATTTTTGCAGCAGTTATCATACGAATGGACAGACAGACAGAATGAACAAAGTCATAAACACTTTTCAACTATGTTGTAACGTGTTAAAACTGTTGTGTGGGTGCACACACAACTATGCCACAACTGTTCATTTTAAATCCCAGTCAATGTTGGGTATATTTTCTAGTTACTTCATATCTAATGTAAAAAAACACATGTCTTTGCCTATAGCTTCAAATTGTATTTTTTCCCCTTTTGTTATTCATAAACTTTGGAATGAATTTTGTTATTTATATAGTTTGAAATATATTTTTATCACTTCAAATGACATTTAAATTTCATACTCGTTGTCAAAATTGCTTCAGATATGCAAATTTTAAATAATTTCATTTTGGTGCATTTTAAAATGACACCAACATGAAAAAAAGAAAATAAATATACATATATATTTTGAGAACATTCCTTATGTAGTGGGAGTTCTTTCTTTCATTTTATCAAATATTTTTCAGGTAAAACTTACATTTAATTAATATAGCTACACATATTTATTCATTTTTTGCAAACAAAAAAAAATCCATTTTTTTTTTTTGCATAAATTTGTACCAAAATTTAATAAGCACAAGATTAACCCTATTCAACAGCTTGCTAAATTTTATGAAAATCTGTCCTGGTTTTTCAGCTAAAATGAATACGAAATTCTACACAGATGCTAACATAGATATATATATCATACTAAAATAGGTTAACATTTTCCTTGAACATATACTTTCAATAACATGCCTGCACTGTAAAATATTTGCAAGTATATTATTGAAAGTTTCAGTGGAATCAGCTGTCTGTAATGAGAAGTAAGGTTCCTGATAGTTATGATTATATATATATACACAAAAAAAATAATGCTTTGGCAGACGATAAATTGGCTCAATATTTCAGAAATGAAGCTGGAATTTTCATGAAAGCCTGTAATTGTGGCTTTTATGATAGTTTGCCGAAATTATCAACAATGTTGCTGAAAAAAATGAGATATAACTCTATTTTTACTTTCCCTGCAATGCAGCATGGTAATGTATAGGGAAAGTATTGGAATCATGCCGAAAATCGCAAATCGTGTTTTCGGTGGATCTACCCGTTTCTAGACTTCTAGAATACGAAAAAACTATTTTTAGCATAACTTCTGTGTGTGTGTTTGTCTATGCGTCTGTCTGTCTGTGCAATGTATGTATCCACTCTAACTCAAAAACTAATGGACCGAATTTCATAAAATTTGGTAGGTAAGTCACTTGGATGTGACCCTGATGCTGATTAGTTTTTACTACAATTCAGGATAAAAGAACCCACTTTTTTTTTGGCCCTCAAAAATTTCCTGTATCCATTCTAGTTGAAAAACTAATGGACCGAATGTCACAAAATTCGGTAGATAAGTCTTTTGTGGGTTACCCTGGTGCTGATTAGATTTTGGTAGGATTTGGAAAAAAATAGCCTACCTTTTTTTTGCAAAATGGCCAGCAAAAATCATCGAAATCTAAAATGAAAAACTATGTATGCTCAAATATATCCATTAAATGCTTGTTTTATACGTAATTTTTAACAAAGAAAATAATAAGGTCAACCCCATTACATTAGAACTATCCTTTCTCGAGATATTTTAGTTTTTTCCTATTTTCTCTACGCCACCTTTGAAAATAAGTCCAGTTACCAAATGAGAATGAAAATTGAATTAAAAGTGAAATTACATTTAATTAAAATAAAGAGAACTTGGATATAAGTCTGCAGGGAAAGTCATGTACTGCCCACTTCAGATTTTTTAATTTGTTGTTGGAATAAAAGAAAATTTTCTTAAATGTGCATGTACATTTTGTGCATGATATAGATGTGGGACTAACCTCATTTATTAAATTTATTATATTAAACTACCTTTATATACTAAATTCGGTGTAATTTGGATGAACATTGAGATGATATTTTCAGAAATATGCATATGAACACATTATATGTAATGAACACTAAATCTAATTCATATTAAAATTTTTCCTGTTCATATAAATTAGATAAAAATTAGTGTTTTTAAAATGTAAGAATACATAATGTTGAAGGCCCAGATTACTCGGCTGGCCCAAAGACTTACAGCAATTATATGAGTGGCATGGACATATTAAAAAAAAATTGCCAGACCATTTTCACATTCATTTCACTACTTTGAACCAAACTTAGTTCAAGTGATAAATAGTCAAAGAAAAAATAAATAAATAAAATATAATAAAATAAAATGTTTATTTTAATCATAAATCAGTTCCCTAAAATTTTCTAAATCACATTTCTATTTAAAACTTATTTTTCTATTTCTTTCATTTGCAAACTTTTATCATCTCAAGATACCTTGTTTTGTGAAAACTATATTTTTGAAATGCACAATTTCAGGATACCTGCTTGGAAATCTTCCCCTAGAAAAACAAAATCAAATACCAAAAGAAAGGGCCTGTTCAGGTAAACATGTTTTTTTACACTTTATTCCTGCTTGATGCATATTTTTAAAACATGACTTACATAAATGTATTAACATTCATTTTATTGGTGCACCATATTTTGTCAGTTACCAGAGAGACTTGCAATATAATGGCATTTAACAAGTTTAGTTTAAATTGTGATTCTGCACTATGGTCATTAACTAGTCAAGAATGGTTGGAATGGTCTTCATTCTACTTTCTGATTGGCTCTCTCGTGTGGACTCTTAATCCAGAACTTGGGTACCCTATTGTTTCTTTTATTTATGCCCATTTTATCATTTTTTGACTTCAGGGGTTGTCTTGCACTGACAAGGGACATCCAGCATATCCTCGAAACAGCTGCATGCAGCATTATTATTTTATTTATGCTTAAATATATTGAAGTTTTTCTTGTCATGTCTATTAGAAAAGTTTATTTTTATTATCAATGCAATTGTTTTTAAAATATTTGTTAAAATGAATTTAATTTATCATTGATATTGTAGGGATGCAGAATTAAAGGGTTGCATTAAAATTACAGCGATGTTATATTGGGACTAATATAGTAATAATAGTTAATCTGCAAATAACGTAACAAAAGTTAAACCTTCAAATAAAGCAAAACTGGGAAAATATTAGTAGGCTTTTGCCACTATTGAAATTGTGCAACTTTTTAGCTACTGCCCCCCCCCCCTCCTTGTGCCATGTTCATAGAGGTACAAAATAAGAAGTGTCTAGTATGATTACATGGATTTTGGCCATCTGCTAATAAATACTAAAATCATTTTTTATGTGATCCAGACCTCACTAGCAAGGTTTAATGTTAAATTCATTTAACTACTTAAATTTTACATTTATGTTTAAAGCTTTTTTAAGCTGCTCTTTATCATATTTTTTAATATTGTAGTTCTGTTTTTCAAATGTAAAAATATTTTTAACATTTTACATTTAATCAAATTTATTTTTTTAATATTTCAGCTTTGCTAATTTTGCTGAAAGACCAGTCGCCAGAAGTGAGGATGAGAGCTGCAGAAGCACTGAGCTTGTTGTATCAGTATTGAAATGTTTGTTGTAAAGGATAGTAAGAATATTCTAATTTATGTAACAAATATTAAGTAATTTGTGAACATATCTTGTAGGGACAGCTTGCTACTGAAATTTTGTTTTGTTGAATGCTTTCCTTATTAGCATTTTTGGTTTAAAAATAGTAAAACATGTTACATTAATCATTTCAGCAATATAAAGCATTTCCACTTTAAAGCAGCAAAGAACATTCAATTTTCTAAATATTACACGTTACTTGATTTAAAAACCTGGTCATATTGTTAGTTTTGTTATTAGTGCTTTGTTAAAGGTAGATTTGTTAAGTTTTCTTGTATATTAGAAATTTTTTATTATATTTTTTTATTTTTTATACTCAACATAACAATTGTTAATTGCTTTGATAATGTTTGATAGAATTACATAAAACACTTTACTTTGAAACACCTTAGACATTCAAAACTAATTGTTAACTTACAGGATGTTATCTATTAAAAAACATTTTTTTTTATAATTAACAAACTATTTGTGTATTGTGTAAAATATTAGTGAAAATATATATTTCAGTTAAGACTATGGGAAAAAATATTTTAAGATGTGTGAAGTATATATGTCTTAGCATCAGCATTATTAGTAAAAAGTTATTTTTGAGCAATAAATAGAAATATTTTTGCACTAAATAAATAATATAAGCTGTTTGATTTTTTTTAATGTAATCAAAACAATGTTCATTTATATTTTTGAAACATTTGAATGTGTATTATATAGCTTATCTAATCAAAAACTGTATGGCATCTTGATGCATTGAAAAAGGAGGAAAGTAGTTCATCATAACTGGAAAAGTAGCCCAAAACTCAGAATTATTGGGGAAAAAAATTTTAGTTCAAAACCTACAATCAGGAAATTTTTAAATTTTAGTAAACATTTATTAATTTTATAAAATTTTTCAAATTTATTTATTTTTTGCTTATTTTTGTGCATGTATAAATAATTTGTAGTATATCAAGAGCCTATTCTATGATCTATCAGTTTTTTAAAAAATTACAAAAAACCTTGCTAGAAAAGGCCTTGAATTTTTTTTTTTATTATTATTATGTTGTTTAGACGGCAACCCTATGAAGGAAGTACTCTACTCAGCCTACAGAAAAAAATTCCTTGCTTTCGAATTCTCATATTTTCGTTTTTGCTTACCTCCTAATTAAAAGAGTTACAGACATGCACCACCTATAATTTACTTTATCTAACAGATATCCACCCCACCGATTATTTTTGTTGACATATAATGTATATTTCCTCATATATGAATAAATGTGTTGAAATGTTCATCGTATTGCATGTCCTAGGCATTTGCTTTGTCCGATATTCAAATGTTTATTAAAATTAATTGATGCTTACCAGCATTCATTTATTATCAAAAGCTTCCCCAAAATTACACATCTTATGGTTAAGTGTCCTCTGCTTATATATTTTATCAGTCCTTAATTTTTGCCAAAACTAAAAGCAGTATACCATTTTGATTCATTATTTACATTTTTGTTAAATGCTTAATGCTTATATGCACCAAGTTAAAAAATTAATAAGAATATTCTAAATTTAAATTTGAAGCAATACTTATTAGTTTTTTAGCAATATGTCAGATATATGAAATGGCCTAGGTTAGTGCTGTTGAACTTTTCAACATCGGGCCAAATTTTGTGTCTAAATTCTTTTATGAGCCACAGTGATGGCCTACAAATGCCCAGAATGTTTTGATAGATGCCAAATAAAACATTCTTTTGCATACTGTTGAAAATGTGAATAAAATTATATATTTTAATAATTATTTATAAAATTTTACTAGTTACATGCATTATTAAGACTAAGTAATTCATTTTAAAGTGTATTTAAATAATCTGTTGTTTATTTTAAAATTTTATTTGAGCTGTGCTTTAGTTTACAGGTCACAAGAATTATTTGCCAGGCCAGAGAACTAACTGCTAGTTAGATAGTCCTGGCCCAGATACCTAGGATGCCAAATTTCAAAGGTTAAACTGTACTAATATATACTTTTAATATGCAAAAAAAGCATAAAAATCTCACAGTTAATTACAAATACAAAAGCATGCTTTAGCAAATGTTTGTTGTCATTATGTTTTGTTTTATATCTATGCATTGTTTCATACTCATTTGTACGAAATAGAAAATATAATGCAATTATGACAAGTAAAATTGTTTCTTGACAAAAATGCTTCAGAATTTCCTTAAAATTTATGCCGCATGTTCTTAGAGCTAATAAAAGATGATTTAATAAACTTTTTTTATCTTTAAATGTTTAATACAGGATTGCCACAGGTGACTAAAATGCAACTACTTTTGACTTAATAACAATTTCTAGTACAAAAGTTCTAAAAAGCAAGTATTTTTGCAGACCACGAAACTATTTTTATTTGCTTGCATTGGTGTTGTGCATTTAAGAAAAATCTAGCATACAAAATTTTCAATAAGGAAAACTTAAGCAACATATATAAGCACAAATAACACAATGCAGCATACAGCTGTTTTGAAGATATGCTGGTTCCTCTTCATCAGTATAAGAGAACCCCATTCCTCTTGCACTGACAAAGTTGATTCAACATATCCTCAAAACAGCTGTATGCTGCATTATTGTGTTTTTTGTGCTTATAGACATTGCTTAAATTTTCCCAATATGAAATTTTGTTTAATTTTCTTGTAATTTGTTTAGGCTTGGTAATAACTTATGACACTTCCCAAACTTTTCCTTGGAACACGAGTGTTGTAAGAGATGTAAATAAGTGTTCTACTGTAAAATCAAAAGCTTAAAATCATTCACTTTTTAACATTAAACTTTTAATTCATTAAGTATGATTGCTTCTTACATGAGTAAATTTTAAATGCATTATTTCATCTGGTGTTTTTAAACAGTTTTCCTATATTACATTGAATATTTGATCTATTCAGTAATCAATTTTTTGAGTTGCATTTTTTAAATCTTACAAGGGTGTTGGATTGAAAAAAGTAAAGAATAAATATATTACTCAAAATTTTATTAATTTTAAAATGAATATTTTTATTATAAAATAGTACTCTTTACTTGTAGATTTTAATAAAGAACTGAAAGAATATCATAAATTCCAAAAAGACTTATGAACTTTATACAAATTAGAAATTATACTTTGAGATTGCAAAAAATGTCATAGAAAACTTTGAAAATGCAAATCCACCTCCTACTGCTACAGGGTAATCAAGAAGTCATATAATGTACTAAGAAATGGAAATAGTATAAATTTATTTAGTTAGGTGACAATGATGTATCCTCAAAAGTATATCAGATATATCATCTATTTTTATTACATCAGGCAGTAAGTACAGACCTCATTTTTATTAATAGAAGAACAGGGCATTTTTTTCAGAACAATATTTCTCTAGCCATTCTTGTGAAAGAATTTTTTAACAGTTTCTGAATAAATACCCATGTTCTAAAATCTCAAACAATTCAACAATTGTGATATTAATAAAATGTTTTTAAAAAAACTGTAAAAGTGAGAACAGCAGGCTTTCCATTTCAACTCAGGATAAACTGTTGAAATAGAGACTGCATTGCTAAAATTCTTTAATGGTACTCTCGAAAGAATGGCTAGAGAAATATTACTTTAAAAATTTTCTTTCACACTAGAAAAATGAAATCTATCATAGTCGGATGCATTAAAAATAGCAGACAATATTTCTAATAGATTTTTGAGACTATATTAATACTACCAAACTGAAAAAATTCTATTTAATTTATATGATTTTAAAATTTAATGTACGCAATTTTTTTTTTTATCACCCTATATTAAATTGTATCTGGTAGATAACTATTTTAGGCAGTTAAAGACATTGTCATCATCAGATTTCATAGTGGCAAGCCCTGTAAACATACCTAATTATTTCTGATAAGTTCAAAATATTCTCTAAACAGCATTTTTAATTTGTCCAGATGAGTGAAATTATTTAAATCCATACTATAAACTAATGTAAATAAGTCAGTGTCAAAATATTGAAGCAGTATTTGTAACCAGATCAACTATATTCGCATTTACCTCACTCATTTTATCTAAACCAGTGGTTCCCAAACTGTGCCACATGGAGCCCTTGGGACTTCACACAAGCATTGAAAATAAAAGAATACTTTCATAAAAATTAGTCCTAATCTTCATATAATAAAGCCTTACCTAAAATACCCATATTAAATGTAAAAAAAGAATCAGGTGCTCCACAATCAAATTCTTTCTAAGAAAGGGCTCCACATGACAAAAAGTTTCGAAACCACTGATCTAAACTATTTAATTTTAGTATAATGCTTAAGATGTATGTCTGTTAGTGTTTGTATGTTAAGCAATAGTATTTTTAAAATTATAAATTGTTAGAATAGCATGGACAATAAACTTGTTTTTTAGTATGTCTATTTTTAAATATAAAACAAAATATAAATATGTCAAATTTTTCTGTAACTTGGATGGCAAATACTTACATGATGAAATAAGCTATGTTGAGATTTTGTGATAACCTGTTCCTTTATGTTATTGCCTATATTTTTTCTATCTGTTTCTTTTTTTGTAATTCATTTATAGGTCTGATTTTATTTTTTAAATAATGAATTGTAAAATAAATTAATAATAAAGTTCTGAAACTATTTTTGAACAAGTTATGAAATTTCTTAATCTGAAGTCATAGTACCTTTAAATTCACTTTTATGTAGAGAACATCTAGGTACAATGTGTAAACATTACATAAGAGATTTTTAGATGCCCCCCCCCCCCTCTTTTCTAATTCTGATCTAGTAAGTTTTAACTCATGTGTAATAAATGTATTTTTAGGTAGTTCAAAATGAACTCTACAATAGCAATTATAAAAACATACAAAATTTGTAAGAAAATAGTACGTCACCATTAAAATTTGTACTTGCATCATACATTATCCCAATTTAATAACCTCAATATCCAAAGATAGCTTAGCTCTCAAATAGTGGTCTCAGTTCAATCCTAATTTAAATTATTAAATTACAGAGGCTTGAATCAAATTTAACAACATAAATATTTTACAATTTTTAATTTAAATATTATTTGAGAAGAATCCATTCTAGCTTAATGTGGTTTTATTTCTTTTTAATATATACTTGAAAATAAAACTTAATTCTTTTTTTTTTTTTTTTTGCTCTGAAATCAAATTTGCTGAACATCATGTTGTTGTTGTTGTTGTTGAGGAGACCCAGACCGTCCGACCTACCAGAAAGGTGTAAGGTAACTGGCTGAACATCATGTGTACAAATTTTCAAGTTTTTATGTTTATGAAAATAGTTTCCATAATTTTTTAAGTTATGTCCAGCCTACTCCATAGTCCGAGAAATCATGTATTCATATTCATGGATACTTAAAATTTGTAATACTTTGAAATTTAAGAGTAAAATGTTTATTTATATTATACTTTCTTTCCATTTAGCACATAAGTATTCTGTGTAGAAGTTTATAGCCAGTCATGGAACATTTTGTATATACTAGCCAAATCTTATGTTTGTTTTTTTTATCAGCACTTGACTAGATTAGAAAAAAAGGCTGTTTTCTGCCTCTGAAGCCAATCAACACTGTTGTTTGTGTTGATTCCTACTACTTTCTTTTAATGAAGTTATTTTAGTTTTATTACTTTAGCAGCAGTTTGAACTGTATGCAAGTTTTCTTTAGTTTTTAATAGCAAATTCAATTGTTTTCCACCCCACCAATGTATAAAAACATGAAATAATTTTTTCTAAGAGTATTTAAAGTAATTTTATTTATAAGAACATTAAAAGTATTCATTCCAAACAAACTACTGAGACCGTCAATCTATAATTAGACAAGTTACACAATTTGTCAAAAATGTAGTAACAACATATATAAGCATGTATAAAAATTCAGATAGTTTTTGTAAAACATTTGAAATACCAATCATAAATAACACAAAGATCTTGTACTTCAGCAAATCACTAGAAGCAAAGGAAATTAAGTTCCTGCCTACTAAACAATAACACATCACTAAATAAAAAGTATAAAAAATAAGTTAGCTATTTACAAATGACAATCTAAAAACTACTATATATCTGTTAACATTGTTCATATAAGAAAGTATGAAACATGTATAAAACACCATTTTGGCACATTCATTCAATTCAACCATCCTCATATAAAATAAATCTAATGCTTTGTTATACATTTTTTGCTTATAGCACTTTGAAAAGCATATCTATTTTCAATACAGTTACCAGTATCACAAAACCAGAATAACTTTACATAGAATAGTGGAGTGCGTTTTAATTTGCAAAAAGTTTAACTAGTGCACAATAAAACTTGAATCGGTATGCATTTTTACAATATAAATTTATTTACAGTTCACACTTTCTTGTGAATTATAAATCCATGATAAATGCAGTATGTGTATTTACTAAGTTTTTCCTGTGTTTAAGCTAAATTTTTGGATATGTATTTTGTAACATTTTCATAATTAATGTGAAGCATTTCTCAATGCCACAATTTAACAACTGGTATTCCAACTTTAAAAATGGTTCAAAAATATTTTAAAGATATATATCTCTAGCAATTTTGTACAATTTTTTCACTGACAGGTGGTCAGGTTTGGCAGCAAAATATATAAGCTGTTTTAGCTTATATAGTGATTTTTCCTCCCGTGAAAACAGGATTGGAGGGAATAGTAAGATGACCATTCTGGCTAAAATCTTTGAGAAGAAAAAAGCACTTCTTTTTGTTAATTTGACCATATCCTAAAACCCGCTTAGTGGTCTGTTTTGTATTACAAGCTAAAGTGATTACTTTAAGTTTTACAACAGAACTTTAGTGAGATTTGAATCAAATACAGCAAAACTTAGTAAAGTATAAAAGAGATTTCATGTGTATACACCAAAACTTTGGAGTGCTGCAAAAGATTTGAAATGAATACAGCAAAACTTTGCAGTAGCACAAGTTGTAATATAATATAATGGCACAGTTAATTTGTTTTCTATGTTCACTCAACTAACTTATCATAACTCTAATTACAGTTTTAATATAGCTGAATCACACAATGTAATTGGTTTAAGAGCCACTTTATTTTTAGTATGGTTATAGGTCTGAAAAAAACAATAAAATCTATTGGTTCTGTGATTCTGAGGATAGCATTGAAAATATGACTGCACATGTATACTCTGCATTAAGATACAGTCAACCAGATACACAACATACTTATTGCCTTTAGCAAAATACAAAATGGACATCAGTATTATCGAGATCAATAAAGAAAAGAGTAAAAAATTGTTTTACACCATTGTCTATTTTTCTGTTAAGACCAGTTTTAATTCTCTTGAAAAGCTCTTAGTTTTACATTTCTCACCAGAAGAAAATTAATGAAAAATATTAAAATTTGGACTTGCTTATTAGTCACATGTATATACACATAAATGGTTAAAAAAAAACATATTTAAACATGCATGGCGAACATATCTTTTCTTTCTTATTCTTATTGTTTTTCCCTCATTATTAAGATGGAAGATAAATGCATATTATTTCAGCAAGAAAAGTTGCAAGACAATTTATTAACTATGAATTACTTATAGCAAAATCTAAATGCCTCAGTTGGGCTTACATTGATGTATTTGTATATGTTTTTAAAATGCAATATTTTTAGCACATCTGATATGGCACATCTTGAAGTATAACTAATATGAGGCATCTTAATGTACTAGGAAACTTCCATCTAATTGTATAACTCACAAGGCAAGGGTGTTGAATTATTTATATAAGTTTTTCGTTAATATAATTATTGCATTGGTTAGTAAATGCATGTTTCAGTGTTAATATAAATATACCTGTTAGCACTTCATAGTTATGAAAATTACAAGACTATTAACAAGTTGGAGAAATATAAATCCAAGGAAATTTCTCTGCTAAAAAGCTTGACAAGTTCAATACAGGAATCTGAGGTGTAACTATTGTGCATGTTTTTAATCATCAAATGAATATTTAAAATTATTTTCAATTTTCAGCAGTCAAACACGTTTTAAATATATGAATTCTTTAATGTGCTTAGGAATTTACTTACAAAAGTATTTTTAGTCGCAATTGGATCTCTGGCAGGATGAAATTTTGTGTGTTATGATCATTAGTGTATGACTGTGTTGACAGATAACCATTCACATTTGACCTCCATATAGTTGATAAAAGAACTGAAGTTTGATTCAATTTTTAATAATGTTTCTCAGATTGGGGTTTTAATTACTTCCTTTATTTCTGTATGGCACATGTTGGTATGCAAGCTTATGGCCTCTGCTCTGCAGTGGTGTAGCCAAGAGTTTATTTCATGTAAGGCTTAGACGAAAGCAAACCAATTTGTTTTGGGATGGGGCTATACAATTGTTTTATTAGCCATATAATAATATATATATCTCACAAGGAAGTAATTCTTTGAATATTTTTTATTTCAGATAGAATATAAAAAAATTGATATTCCTAACACATAAATAGTTTTGTATATAATACTAGTATTTAAGCCCCTCCAAAACAAGAAACACACTTAAATTAGGCTGCAACTTTTTAAAATAAGTTTCATTTTATTTAAACCATTTATAAAGCTTAGCATTGAAAATAGTCATCTTAATCAAAATTTGGGCCATTTATTTTATCTTGTGATCAATATTATAATAGTATGCAAAGTATCAGCCTTTTGGTCACCAGGAGAAGAAGGAGGGGGGGTCTGAAAAGACAAAAATAACTTAGAAAACAAACATAATATTTAACAAAAATAATAGATACTCAATTTTCAATGAAAATTGAATGACATTTTTCAGAACTTACTTGTACTCCTTATTTAGGCTTTATAAAATGGTGAAGAACAGTGCATATTGCTCAAAATTCTTTCATAGAATAAAAAAAGAAAAATTTGCAATATGACCAGCTACTTAAAACCTTTAGTTCACTTTTCAAAATTTAAGATGGTAACTTATCAGATTGTATTTACTACTTACAAAGTAGTTTATCACCAATAATTATTTGCTTCTAAGCAGGACACAAAAATGTGATATATTAAGAGTCAATCTCAAGTTTTGACTATTTGTCCCATCATTTTTAAAGCATATATTAAAAATTCAAAATAGACAAATTTTAAGCTTGATTTTGAATATCTAATGTATCCCCCTCTGAAAAAACGTACACCAACCATCATTGGCTATCATATAAAAAGAAAAGAAAAGGAAAGATCTCAGAGTGTAAAAATATGAGCAGCAAATCTTGTGTTGTAAATAGTTGTTATACTTCAGAGAGCTCAAGCCTCATGGGCTTCCCTTGTATACACCATTGCAATTATGTTATTAATAGTGGATGCTCTAGTATCTATGTTAGAACAATATTGAAAGGCTACTGAGATAGGAAAAGTTTCAACTCTAATTGCACTCTACCTGGTCTTAGTTAAAAGTGAACGATAAACATAGTCAATAAAATATTTTTGACTTAATTGTTTCTATTTACCACAGTAATATCCAAAGTGGGTTACATGTAGAAAACTTAAATTTAAAGATATAAGCTTTATAGTAATAATTTGAGTTTACTTATCTCTAAACCTTCTGCAATATATAGCTGAATATTTTAATTTCCAACAATTAGCAAATGTATCATTTAAATCTTATACACAAGCAAAATCATCTATCTTAATTTTCACTAAATTGGTTACATTTACAGCACACATAAACATGAAACATCCAAATAAAATTATCAGATCACATTTGGAGAGCTGTGTAAAAGAAAAACATAATACTTTTAAAAATACACTGTAAAATTATAAAATTAACAATTACATAGTAACATATTTTTTCTAAATTTGTATAATATATATATTAATAATACTTTTAAGAAAAACATTTAACAAAAAACTATCACTCGGTGCAGTGGTTTCTAAATGTTTGCCTGCCCCCTAATGAGGATGATAATATATAAAAAAAGCACAAATAACTAAAAGTCGTGCTTTGGTTTAAAAAGACAAAAAGAAGCAATACCCATACAGAAGGAGTCTCATTCTGAGTTTGACAAATTCTCACTTGCATCCAGCATTTTTGCACAAGATGATATGTCAGAATGAGATGACTGGATTGAACATTAAAATTATAGTATATAATTCACCATCTAGTAAATCACATGGCTGGCAGGTTTTATACCTGCTCAATACTCAAACACAATCAGCAACTTGATGTTTCAAGCTTTACATCTAATCAGTAGCCGATCAAGTCATGTTAACTGATAAAGCAGGCATTATGCTTTCTGATTCATTGCCATTCAAATGGCATAACCTTATGCTAAAGAACCTTAGCATCCATAGGTTTACAATATTAAATAAAACCTGCGAGCCCCATTGATGTAGATGACCAAGATCTAGGAAGAGCAAAGGAGGGGGAATCTCGGTGCTGGATTTTGATTTCCAATATGAACCCTACTAAGAACTAATGAAATTTTTCTGCCAATGGGAAAGGGAAATCAGAGGGGGAATCTCGGTGCTGGATTTTGATTTCCAATATGAACCCTACTAAGAACTAATGAAATTTTTCTGCCAATGGGGAAGGGAAGGGGTTATGACCTTCCCCTTCTTATGCCACTAAAATACCTTATTTATAATTCTTGCTACAGATAAATGGAACATATTAGCCAAACCTGAATATCTATTTAGAGCCAGCATACAATCAAGAGCTCAAACAGTAAACTATTATATGGAAGCTTTTATGCAATACTATTTAGGCTCTTAATTCGATTCCATTATTCTATTTATAAAAACTACAAACCATGCATATGGCTGCCAATCTTGTAAAATAAAAGTTTCAACATTTTATTTCATGAATCCAATATTAAAAATTAAATGCAATCCTCTGTCAATAGAATAAAATAATACATCCAGAGGGGGAAATGTTTAAAACACCCCTAAAATAAAGAATTTTATTGCAAGTGTTTAAAAATTACATTTAAACATTGAAACTACTTAAACGGAGGAGACTTTCTCCTAAGTTAGAATCGTACGCTTATTGCATGGAATAAGCGATGTCTACAACAGTAAGAAACTCGCATGTGGTACATAGCAAGTTTTTTACTGCCATTGTAGGTTTTTTAATATTCCATACTGTGCTGAAGATAATTAAAAAACTCGAAACCCATCCACAAATGCTGATATCTGCAATGGGAGTATGATCCTGCATTTAAATAGTTTTGAAAGACCAGATAATGGAGCCAGCATATTAAAGGGTGCAATGAAATCTGTAATCACAAAATCCTATAGAGATCTCACTGCATTAGAAATAGCATTTATACTTGGCATAATTTAGAAACCACTACCTTAAGATAAAATACTGTAATACAGTTTAATGTTGTCTCACCAGAAATATATTACAATGAAAACAAAATATTATGAGAAAGAGGCAAGAGTAGATTAAATTGGCATCTTTAATCACAGCCAACATCTAGTTCTTTGTCAGAAGTCCAAATTATCGTCTTCACTCATTGGATCTACTTGAACAAAACTGCTACTAGCATGCCGTGTCAGCAGGGCATGGCTCGCTGCATTCCTCAGTCTAATATACAAAATATACATTAAAAAAATATGTAATACTAAAAGGTTATATATTTTGCTCTCTAGATACAAAACTGTTATTTGCAACATCATAATACAACCATTGCATTCAAATAGCAATTGAAATCAGTCATAAAACAATTTATTCTGGATATGCTGTGATCTACATTATAATCCAATATAATCAATAAGGTATCCACATTATCAAGATACAATTTGAGATATATGCAAGCTAAACTAACAGAGCAGCTATGCTAAACTAGTAAAACATTATAATTAGGGTTTAATGTCATTGAGCTTAAAAAAGAAGCAGATACATTGCATTAAAATTCGCCTAAATGAATTAATTCTCAATCAGTCATTGGTTTGATATACAATTAAACATTTAAAATTGTAAGCAATAAAAAATATATGTTCCGGTGTTCCATTGATTAATGTTAATCAATTAATTTAAAGTAAACTTCGATCAATTAATTAATTTAAAGTGAGCTTTGATCATCTTAATATGGTAGAAAAAACTGTAATTACTGTAGAATGAATGAAAAAAAATAAGATTTTTATTTTACATGGAAACCAATAAGAATAATAAATAGAATTTCATATCTTATGATGCATAAAAACATATGTATTAACTATTTTAATTTAAACTGATAAAACAGGTAACTATAAATCATTTAGAGCTTTCATTTTATTGTGAAAACAATGACTAAAAAGTAGATAGAAATTTGCTATATTATTGATAAATGACATAAATATTGGTTAAACTCTTGTAAAAAAACTATAATGTTCTAAATATTTTTGTAATGTTAATTGATATCTTTCTATAATAATTAATATAGAAATATACATATCAATCATGTTCCCATTCTGAAGTAATATACATGATAACCTTAAAACATCAATAAGTCAATAAACTGAAGAGAATGCAGTGTTCCCACAGTTTTTTTACAAATAAAATAATAAATTTTCGAGGACCAAATTAAATGATAACAAAAACTATCCTTTTCCAATGACCAAATTAAACTATAATGATAAAAAGAAATTATCACATTTCAAGGACCAAATTATTTAATACCTTTTAAAGACCAATTAATTGAAATGGTCAAGGACCATTATTCTAGCTACTTCAGTTTGTACCATTTTGAAAGAAATGCGCTAATGTATTTCTTTTGATGAACAAGTGTAAATGGAATTTGGTTCATCAAGCAATTTTACTCTTTTGGATCCATTAAAAGTGATTATCCAAATTAAACTATGTAAATTACTTTACACAACATGGTAACCTTAAATAACATGTCTTTCTCTGGAATGTGCAGAAAAAAATGCTTAGCTGTATACTTGGAATATAGTATCAGGCATTGACCACAGATTGTTGCAATATCCTACTCAGATAATCAGAACCTGATGTAAAGTTGCGATATCAAACTAAAAGTTTGAATGAAAGAATAATAAAAAGCAAAAACTTTCAAGAACTTTTATAAAATTCAAGAATTATAAAAATTAAGCACTTTTTAATTACTGTGGGAACTCTGCAATAGAATGAAGAAAAAAAGAGCAGTTAGTACTAACCGCAGGTATGGCAGGTGAGTCTTTTTCATTTCTAGATAAAGAAAACCAAAGCCATGTGAAAAAGAAAGATTACATGATTATAATGTTATAGATAAAAAGAGAAGATTAAGACAGAGGTACAGTACAGGGTGTTCCACGAGAAGTATCCGAAAAGGATATAAAATTAACGGTTGGTCCTAGAAGTAAAATGAAATATGAAAAATAATTAGTAAACAAAGAAAAATTTAGTCATGATAGTTACACCTCTCAGAACTGATAATTTCATAAAAATGCAAAATTAAAATTTTTTTACAGTTCCCCAATAACAAGAAAAATGTCAATTTGTAAAATTTGCACCGTTTTTAATAAGGGCGAAATAAATTTGCCCAGAACCTTTTAATGAAACATTCCAAAAATTCAAAGATATTCCAATTACTGTTATTAGGTATATTTTGTTCAATTATAAGGGACCAGCAACAAATAAATTATTCAAAATGAAATGGTAGTAAATTTGTAAAACTTATCAAATCCTTTTAAGCTATAAGTTTTGTCCTGTTTGTGATAAATAAAATGTAACTAATAAAAGGTCTTTATAGGAATCAAGTCAAATCAAACTCTTATAGTGTCTGAAAAGACAAAATTTCCATTTTCCTGTTATAACTAGATATGAATATGCCTCTCATATCAGCTTTCAGAGGAAATTAACTATTCACACTTACAATTCGGGTAAAATGAAATAAGTCAAAAATTTCAATTAACAATATCTCTGCAAATTTTTCATCAAAATGTATCAGGTTAATTTCTTTTACCCTAATTAAGTGTGACAAATTTTACTAACAATTTTTTATTGTGTGTGGGGGAGGGGGGGGGGAGGTGTATAAAAAGTTAAATATTTATTTTATGATATTATCAGTTTTGCTGGGGCTAAATGTTTTTCTGTTTGCTGATTATTTTTTATTTTTCCTTTTACTTCTACAACCAACTGTTGATTTTATATTCCTTTCAGATACTGTTTGTGAAACACCCAGTATTATTTGGTAGCATGCATTATAATAAAAATTGAAATGTTTTTTCAATGATATACCTTGTTTGCAAGTGTTCTACCTGCACTTGCAAGTTTTCAATTTGTTCTTGCAGCTCATCATTTGTACGTTGTAACTTTCTAATATTATTTGTAGCACTATCAACCTAGAAAAGCACAGAATTTCAATTAATATTGTAATTTTATTAGAAAAGCAATAATGACAATGAAACAAAACACATTCTATTACTACACACATGAAAAATATTTGAATATACTAATTTGAGGTACATTTTAGAAAGTCAGGGGTTATCAAACTGCAAAGCAGGGTTTTTCAAACTTATCAATTCTCTTTACACCAAGCAGCAATTTATATGTTAAACTGACTAAATGCAATAGTACAATCCTGTATTATTATTAAAATGCAGAGATAAGCAAATACCTTGAATATTAAAAAATAATAAATATTCGAGATCTTAAATATAACATCACTAAAAAAAATTTGAATGCTCTGGAATAAAGTCAGGATACTCCAGAAAAAGAAATTTGAAAATACTTAGAAGAAAATTTGCTTCCACTGAATAAAAACATTTTCAACTACTGGAAAAAGCCTATATCCACACTTGAAGTAATTATTTTTAAAGCATTTAACAGTTTTTCTGGTTTAATTTGTGACAAAAAAAAGTAGACTAAATCCTGAATATATTCAAATATGCTTGTTTTCTTAAATAAAAATCTGCAGCAGGTGAGAAACATTTATAAATACTCAATTATCATAATTTAAGAGGGCCTAAAATAAAAAAATTATGGTAAAATAATTAACATTTAAAATAAAAAATTTCATTTTTAAATAAATGTGGTTTTATTACACATTTTATTTTTTTATTTTACTTTATTAATTTATGTACTAATAATTAATAATATTTAATAAATGTAAATATTATTTATTAACAATTTGAAATAATTATTTGGGCTAATTGAATATTCAAGATATTCAAATATTCGAGATCAGGTTAGTATTCAAATTCGAGAAAAGTGTTATTTACCCATCTCTATTAAAATGTTATTATAGAATATCTTAAAACAATGGGTGGAACCATACTTTTTGCTCTATTTCTCTCAGGACTCTTAATGTTTTAGTATAATTTGAGATTAACACAAATTGATTTCAGATTAAGTTACATGACACTTTATTTTAATTAATGGAAAATTTTGAAGACACTGGATCAACAAAGGAAGAAATAAGTCTCTTATTTGGTTTTCATCATTCTCAGTAAATTTGAGCTTACATTAGAGATATTGTCTGAGTCTAAAGGAAAAAGCTATTAAGATATAATTTTGTAGTTTTATAAGCAATCATTTAAAAAAAAAAAAATTGAATAACTATAAGAGCATGGTTGCTCCCCAAAGCACATTGACAGTATGAAAAACACAAGAACAATAAACCCATATGCCACATCAGCCTTTTCGTAATATTTTATTAATAAATAATTTATAATATATATAATATATTTATTAATATTAGAGTAACAGTGGTAAATCCAAGACCAGGACCATCTCGCCCCAACCTTACACCTAACAAAACTAATTAAAAAATTGTAATAGCAAGTTTTAAAATTACGTTGTAATAAAGTAGTTAAATAATTGCTAAGGGGTGGAGTATGGTAGCTCAGTCTTGAGTCTAAAATACAGTACTGTAGGTTAAAATAATATCTTGGCTTGATTTAGGATGTATTTGAAGAAAAAATAATACTTATTAGCATTTTTACAAAAACTTTAACTTCAATTAATTTTTACAAACTGAATGCTTTTGCACAAAAACTAAACAAAAATTTCAGACAATAATTTCACTGCCCTTTGAAGTATTTAAAAAAATAATTTCCATTTTAATTTCTATGCTACAAAGTACCTTTAATAAAAATAATTTCTTTTAAAAAATGCTCAAAATGCATGCTAAAGAAAAAACAGCTGCAACAATTACAGCCATAGCAAAAGATATATATTTATTTATTTAATGAGAACTTCTTCAAAGCACCCCAATTTTCCCATACTATTAAAAATTCCAAATAGAAAAGACAAAATTTGCTAAACACAGTAGTTAGAAATACACATTCTCATGACATATTATGTGTTGTCAATTATCTATAACATTTATCAATTTAATAGATAACTTGAACTGCATAAATTTGTTAGTTACACTTTTCAAAATTAGTGGTTATCAGTAGGAAATCCTTATTTTAGATTATGCCATCAAATAGGAAATAGTGGTCTTTCAACGTGTAAGTATGCTGAATCAAAAAGCACATTATTAAAATTTTTCAAATAACTTACAATTTTAATACAGATAACAAACACTACTGAAGCAAGATCATTGACATACAAAGAAAGCCAGCACAACTTGCAGCTAATTAAAAATATAAAATTAAATACACTCATTTATATTAGTTTAGAAATAAGTTAAAATTTAAATAGAGTAAAAGACCGTTTACATTACAAATTATTCCATTTCTCGAAACAAATTAATCTTTTAGGTCTCAGATTTGCATTTAAAATTTAAATAAATACTGCACACACTAAAATTTTGATAGTCAAAATAACTAAAAGTTTGACACACTGTTTATTTGAGCCAACGGCCCTACTGTGCTGAAAACACCGGTTCTCGTTAGATCACCGAAGTCAAGCAGCATCGGGCACAGTTAGTACTTGCTGGGAACACCGCATGCTGTTGATACATTTCGGGTGAGGTAGCCCGGTGGTTTGCATGCTGAATTTGCACGCTGCCACAACTGCTGCCGTGTTCATGCGGAGTATGATCACATTAAACATGTGGGTCAGTAAGTCCTTCCAAGAGGTTGGTGGTAGGGGAAGGAGAGTACAGTCCCTGTGGATGCCTCCCCCCAAACGGTTACCTTACACCTTTCTGGTAGGTCGAACGGTCTGGGTCTCAACAACAACACTGTTTATTTGAATTATTTTTGTTGAAGACAGTGAACTTACATAAAGTGAATATACGATTTCTATTTTATAATGCACTACTCCAATAATGAAGCCTTGAGACCCATTATTATATGATAAAGCCCATAATACAAAATACTGATTTAATATTATTTCAAATCATTATATTCAGAATCATTAAATGTAAAAAAAAATTAGATTCTGTACTTAACAACACTTAAACAACACAAATGAAATATAAGTAAATAATTCTTCATCGGATGAACACAACTCTCAGATTGATGTAGTAATAGAATCCTTTTAGTGAGACAGATGAAGTGAGTTTCTTTGCAAGAAAAATGTATAAAAACCCAAAAGAATATTAACTGAAAAGATTTTGATTTCACTATCTCTACTTATAATAAAACAGAGTGTGTGTTCGAGGTCCATTCGGGAACGCTTCCGGGACAATCCACTCCTCAAAGGGATAGACGGTTTGTCCAAAATGAATTAAACCCATTGAGTTTATATTTGAAAAAATATATATATATATATATATATCATGTTGCTAAGAAACGGAATTTAACCCAATGAGTTATTACACAAGTAAATATTTTTCGATTTAAATAATTAAGATATATATTTATAAATACATTTTTTTTGGAATTGCATTTTTCATTGGATCATATCATTAACTCTTTCCAGACGGCGGCATTCCGGAACTGCCGCGGCCCAAAAGACAGAGCACTTCGCTTCCGAACTGTTCCCGCAGGACGGCAAATTTTTTGCACTAAGCCTAACTCTCGAAAAAAATTCACTAAAAATCACCTATTCAACACAGAAAACTACTTTTTTCAGGAATAAAAGAAATATTTATTTTCTATTTTATGCATATTTTTTATACAAATCTGAATACAAAATTCTTGTTAGTTGCTTCCATTCTTTTATCCGAAATAAACGAATAATTTCACTGCCTCTAAAACCCAAACGAAAAAAAAAATTACTCTCTTATATTCCTATAATTCACCAACGAAATCATAACGCTGAAATAAAAACAAAACCCGGAACTCAATTATAAAATTGTTGATGCTGCGAGAATTGCTCTGTCTGTTTATATTACAATATCATTTTTCACCGCTCCAAATGGAGAAATAATTCATTGGATCCCCCTTAGCCAAGGTCATGTATCTGCAAAATACATTGAAGTTAGTTCCACGGACATTTAACGCCATCTAGTAGACAAATTAAAACGTTGGACGTGAAGGCACGCATGCGTGCCACTCGCCGTTTACGGTAAAGTTTCCTCCGGCACGAGTGCGTGGCGTCCGTCCTTGAATGCAAGTTCGCAGCCGACACGCGGGCGTGCCAAAAGGGTTAACGGTCTATGAGTTTAACGAATTTAGATTATTGATATTTTCGAATTCTTACACAATTTGTTTTATTTTGGGGAAACATTTTAAAATCCATATATTATAGTACGGGTACATCTTCTAATACATGGGTATAATCTTCTAATCTACGAAAATATAAATGATTACATCCATTCGTCCCTGTAATGCTTGGCGAGAGATTTGACAGAGGTTTTTTTAATATTGCAAAATTGAGGAAAATGATGTCGAATCGCTAAAAATATTGCCAAATTGATAAAAATGATGCTAAATTAATGAAATTAGTTTTGTTTTGAAAGGGGATAGTATTGTAATGATGTTTCGCCAGTTTTTGACTGTCAGTCCATCCTACTTGACAACAAATTTGGCGATCTTTTAAAATGTGGCCAAATTGTTCAAATATCATCAAATGAACGAAAATATCACCAAATCGATAAAACTGTTGTCACATTGATAAAAATGACACCAAATCAATGAAATTAATTGCATTTTGAAAAATGATAGTAATGTAATGATGTTTAGGTAGTGTTTGTCTCTTAGTCCAACTGTCCCACTTTCTGACAAATTAAACCCAGTGAGTTTATATTTGAAAAAAAAATATATATATATATCATGTTGCTAAGAAACGGAATTAAACCCAATGAGTTATTACACAAGTAAATATTTTTCGATTTAAATAATAAAGAAATATATTTATAAATACATTTTTTTTGGAATTACATTTTTCATTGGATCATATCATTATTAACCGGGACAATCCACTCCTCAAAGGGATAGACGGTTTGTCCAAAACAAATTAAACCCAGTGAGTTTATATTTGAAAAATATATATATGTATATATATATATATATATATATATCATATTGCTAAGAAACGGAATTAAACCCAATGAGTTATTGCACAAGTAAATATGTTTTGATTTAAATAATAAAGAAATATATTTATAAATACATTTTTTTTGGAATTGCATTTTTCATTGGATCATATAATTAACGGCCTTTGAGTTTAACGAATTTAGATTATTGATATTTTCAAATTCTTACACAATTTGTTTTATTTTGAGGAAACATTTTAAAATCCATATATTGTAGTATGGGTACATCTTCCAATACAAGGGTATAATCTTCTATTCTACGAAAATATAAATGATTACATCCATTCGTCCCTGTAATGCTTGGCGAGAGATTTGGCGGAGGTTTTTTTAATATTGCGAAATTGAGGAAAATGATGTCGAATCGCTAAAAATATTGCCAAATTGATAAAAATGATGCTAAATTAATGAAATAAGTTTTGTTTTGAAAGAGGATAGTAATGTAATGATGTTTCGCCAGTTTTTGACTGTCAGTCCATCCTACTTGATAACAAATTTGGCGATCTTTTAAAATGTGGCCAAATTGTTCAAATATCATCAAATGAATGAAAATATCACCAAATCGATAAAACTGTTGTCAAATTGATAAAAATGACACTAAATCAATGAAATTAATTGCATTTTGAAAGATGATAGTAATGTAATGATGTTTAGGTAGTGTTTGTCTCTTAGTCCAACTGTCCCACTTTCTGACAAATTTGGTGACTTTTTAAAATTCCGTCAAATTAATAAAAATGTGGCCGAATTGATAAAATGATACTAAATTAATGAAAATGACTCCTAATTTATGAAAATTCGATATTTTGCAAAAAGTTCAATTTCCTTGATGATCCTCGTCAGTTTGTGAGAATTAAATAATAGTTTTTGTAAATGTGTTTACAAACGGGATCAGGATGTTTTTTTTTCTTCAGATCTGCCTGTGAAGATAATTTTGTATAATGAGAACAGAGATTCTTATACATCTTTTAAGGAGAATTAAATTAAATGTTTTAATAAAATGTTTAGAATAACAAAGTCATTTAAAGTTACACATAATTCAAGTTTTAATTTCTTCATATTATATATTCCGTGCGACGAACGGGTATACTGCTAGTAACTAAATAAGGGCATTAATTTATAAATGGAAGTTAGAGCAATTAAAGTGAAAAAATATCAAGTTATTTCAAATGGAGTTTGATTTTTCATGGTATCTATCAAAAAGTATATATTTTAAGTGAAGGTTTGATTTTTGCACCAATATATTTTTGCACCATATTCAATATTTTTCTCTCCATTGTGTCTCTTTTTTCATAAATTAAGTTGTTATGCATAATATACACATAAAGTACCTCATCTTCAGCAGAAGCTAATTCCTTTTTTAACTCTTCAATTCTTCCCCTTAACTTCTTAACTTCAGCTTCATACTGTTCAGACCTCCGCAAGGCATGTGCAAGTTCAGTTGATTTGTCTTGGAGTACTTTCTTGAGCTTTGTGTGAGCATGCTTTAGATCTGCTAATTCCTAAAGAAAACAAAATTTTTAATGGAAGCTGCTACAGTATGCATAAAAATACTTAGTATATATCAAATAACTTAAAAAAATACTATTAAAATATCTATGCATTGATGCATTAAAGAACTAATAATCTTATCTAATGGTTAAGCCATAATAAAAAGAAAAAATATTTCTTTCTTTTGAAACAGACAGTCCAACCTACCCAACCATATAAGTTATCTGTTTAGACAGCTGGTATAGTGTACTAAATTTAGAATGGAACTCAGTGGCGGAGATACCCACAGGGACTATGCCCTCCTCCCCCACCACCACCCACCTCTTGAAAGTACTTTCAGACGCACAGATGTACTGATATTCTACATGAACACAGGATACAACAGGGTCAACAGAATGGACTGTGAGTGACCAGGGAAAAAAAGTGTTATGATAACCATTGTCTAGCAAAGTGGTGGCCAGCCTTTTTTGTGGCATGTGCCATCTTTGTACTATTATATCTTAAGCATGCCACCCAAGCTTTCTTTTCTCCTAACTAATTCAGCACATATTAGATTTAAATAAAAACACACTTGTCTTCAGTCACAAAAGGTTTATTATCATTAAATTGTTCTTAAAGCACATTACAATGAATATGTCTGCAACTCTCAATGAAAATGCAATTTATAAAATCTTAATGTGGCTCTTAAATTTGCCTGTTTTTATAATTGTCTGTATGTTTGGGTTTATTTTTGAACAAGCAAGCAATATTAAATTGCTCAGGTGAGCATAAGTTAAATTTGAATGATATTTAATTTTAATTGTATTCATTACTGAAAATGATTGTTGATATGTTGATTAGGCTAAACCTATAACAGTATCTAATTGCTAATTTGCATAAAGTCAGAAAATGAGGAACTGAAAAAATTTCAAAATTCAACATAATCTGAAGTGGATGAAACAGAAATAATTTCATTCTATTTGCCTTTAAGTGCAATATTATACTGAAGGTCAATAATGCCTAAAGATAGTCTATAATGTCTAAAAGATAATGATTTAGGTCTCCAAAACCAATCAAAATGAGGTTTGTAAAAAGTTCAATATATTTTAATCTTTCTACAAGTCACAAAATCATGCTGCAAAGGAATTATGTAAAACAAATGTTAAGTTTTTATACTTCTCATAATTTGGGGTGTTTTCATATATAATTGTGTTTGTTCTTGCATTCGAGCGAATTAAGATAATTTGTCTTGAAAAGAATCATTAGAAAAAAAGCAAAATTTTAGTCATGATTTAAAAGACACCAATATTGAAAAAAGGCAGTTTTCGCTTGCCTTTTGCCCCACCACACAATATAAGTTTGAAAGATGATACAGCCTGCACAATGCTGCCTTTAAGCCAAAACTTGGTAGTTCATGTTAGATACATATTATATTTGATTACATATGTTGGTTATATATTATACCTTCAAAATTAAACTAGCATGATGCTGAAATTTCTTATGTTACCCAACAATAAATGTGCTTTAAGAAAAAATATTAGGTTACCATATATAACACAATACACCTCAATGTGCCACTAAATTGCACATATGTCACAGATTGGCTATCATTAGTCTAGCGTATTAGAGAGTACAATATAAGCTATACTCACTTTGTTTTTTTCATGCAGCTCAATTTGGAGTGCTTTTACATCCGAATCGGAAGTCATGGTCATCTGTTTGGTTTTCCTTTCCAGTCTTTCATCTAAATCCTCAATTTGTGTTCTTAATTTCTTATTTTCACGCTCCAGTGCCAATTTTTCAGTTTCCAAGCGCTCTCTTCGGCCCCATTCTGACGCATTTTCACCCTGAAGTCTCTCCAACTAAAAGAATGGTAAATCGAATAACTAGCAAGGAACAAGGGAAGTTTTGAAATACATAAAATATAAAATGCTGTGAAGCTATTTGAAGTCATTCAGATGTAGTTGCATGAAGTTCTCAAAATATTTTCACTTTCTTAGATATAGTGTATAAAGAAAACATTAGTTTTCCAAAAAAAAAATTATTTAAAATTGTGATGGAAATACACATTTTAAGACCTCCTGAATGCTCTTTAAATACTTTTGGAATGATGCCTGCCTGTGTGTATGCATGCATTTGAATGCAATAACTTGAGAATAAATACACATATAAACATGAAATTTCATACAGATTATGTTAAAAATAGAACTAGACAGATTTTTTGTAATTTACAAAATTATAACAAAAGTTAATGAAAATTTGATAACTATTTCTATGAAATAACACACCCAATACAGCAACTAGCATCAATGAATTAGTTTCGCCCTTGTTACCACAATAGAATCAACACCAAATAGCTAATTCTTTTACTAGTAGCAATAAAACTCATGTGCTTCAATTTTACAAACTGCTATGATAACTAACAAAGTCACTCATAAAGCTCTTGCTTTTGGACTAACAGTTTGTCATTCAGTTATTGTTACTATGGTGAAAATGATAGTGATAATTTATATGGGAAATGAACTTCATTACACAGGAAAAAAGTATTTGTCTAAAATTGGATGAAATGCATCTAGCTAAACTGATACATTACCAACATGGAGAAATATTTTTAAAGATTTATAAACATTTTTAAGAATAAGAATAATTCAAAAACAAAATCTCCATATAAAGATTCAATTTACACTATTCAAATACTAAGAACATCTTCATGCAAAAGTACCATTGTGTGTACAGAACTGGATAATAAGTTTACTTAATAAATGAAATTCCATACAGATAATGTAACACATTTGTAACAAAATTACATGCATGCTTTGCAATTCTGGACATTAAAGACTATTAAGTATGATTATCATCTTACATATACAAAGTATAAATGTTTCCGAAAGTTCAACGGAGACTCTTTTCTCAGAGATTTGTTTTATCCTACAAGTTTATTATAAGGAAATCAAGTTCATTATTACTTCAGTGCCAGTGATCTTATGAGTCAAGATTAGTAAAATTAAAAAGTCACACACAGCTCAGTGTCTAATCTAACATGAAGTGGATGAAGCAGACCCCCCCCCCCCCCCCCCACCACCACCACCACCACAGGCCCTACTTTTTAAAAGGAACCAGTTTTCCTGCTAAGATCTCCTTTTTAAATGAATTTTAAAATTTAATTGGTCTATTAAATAAATGGCTAAATAAATAGAAGCATTTAACAATTGATTTGTTTTCATTTTGCAATTTACTTGAGGAAACAGTTATTCTAAAGCAGTATTCTATTTCTATTCCAACTGAGTATGTATCTTATCATGTGGTTGGTGTACAGTTCTGCAATGCAGCATAAAACTAACATTATTTGATGAATGAAAATTAACATTAAAATAAATTAACATTAAAATTAAATTAACATTATTTGATGCAGATAACTTTGCCACATAAATCAAATATGATAAATAACAATTGATCCAAATGCCTAAAGCATAATTTTTATAAAAAAAATCTGTGCCCAAAAGAAATTGAAACAATATAATACCAAGAAGTAGTGTATTCTATATGGCATGTGCAAAATTTCACAAGTTTATATATAGGCATATCTTTAGTTAGGGTTTTTTGAGTTACAACTTCTCCCTATTCTATCATTGGATTTTTAAATTATTTATATATATATATATATCTTTTGGTATATAGAACATTTTCTATTAAAGATCCATCTCAGATATATATAATACAAGTAAAGTAAAAATTCTTCAATTATATATATATATATATATATATATATGTATTTCAAATGGCAAGAGGGCTTGGCAAATATTATGGTAAATAGAACACAGATAACAATATCAAAATGAAGAGAAAGTCATTGCCTCAATTGGCGGCTTCTCACTTCCAAATACCGCCTTCATCATGGAAGCTCAACGAAGTGGTTTGCAATGGAGAATACTGTTATCATTTGGAGTCATAAACCTATTTTATACAGGTATCATTACCTGGTAATTGAACAAAAATTGATAATGAAAACATGTCAAAGAAAATTAGTTGCAATTCTGCTATTTAAAAAAAAAAAGTTCAAGGAAAAAAAGAACAAGAAAAATTTATCAAAATTTGATAACCAATATTTAAATTATTAGAGCTCAAAATGTAACAAGATCCGCTCTGAAATTTGATAAAAGTGGGGTGGTTCATTTATAAGAAAAGGTTAGCTTGATTTTTTTTTTCTACATATTTCTAAATATTATAATTAAAACTCTATATATTAATTTTTTATAAATCTTATGATTCTTAAAATGTTAATTTACATTTAAAATTAAGATGTAATTTAAGAAATACAAATACATGAATTCCTAATGGCTGACTATATGAGAGGTTCTTAGGTCATTGCTTTAATAACTCTATCCTAAAAAAAAGAAACTTGCATTTCATTGATATATTTAAACAAAAAAAATCCAGTCAAAATGTCTAATAACTTGTATGGAAACATATAATGACAATCAAAAATACTTTCTAATATAACATAATTTAACAAGAATCATACTGAAACTCAAATCCCAATAGACGTGTTTAGATCTTTAAAACTTTCAGTTAGAAAATGAAAAACAAAATGATTTAATAAAAATGGACTATTTGAGAAAACAATTTTCAGCAAAATACGTTTAATTTTATATCTTAGATTATTTTTGTGAAAGCCTCTGTAAACAAATTCGAAGATTACCATGTTATTACTAAGAGAAGTTAACAAAAAAGTAAGTCTCATAGGAAAATTTAAATTAGAAGCTAAGACTTAGTAAATACTGGAAACAAATCATAAATTTAATACATTGACTGATATCGTCCCCATCAAAACAGCGCAAAGAAAAAGCCAAGTTCATTTTAGGAATAAAAGTATTAAAAAATTTTATTAGTAAACAATTTTCCCCTCCTGCAAACTAAAGATGATATTTTTGTTATATACAGCCACTAGAAAGTTTGTGGTAACTAGTAACCCCATCATTAGTAACTATGAAAATGTTTCAATGTACCTTTTGGATTCGTGAAAATATTTTCAGGTACAAGAATCTGAAAATCTGAATAACTGAAGCTTTATTCAAAAGCAACAACAACTATAAATATGAACAAGATACAAATAATAACTTTCTAGCTATCTAGGGAAGTCACAAAACAGCTATCAGATATAAAAAAAGAGCAATTAAGTATTCAATGAATTCACAAATATAAGGAAATTGTACACTGTATTCATAATTCAGAACATTTCTCTAACTTATCACATAACATCACTCTCTAAACAATGAGCATCCTTATGTACCCTCTATGAAATTTTCTGAGAAACCTAAGTAACTCAGAAAATTCTTGACCAATCACTTAACTTCTAGAGCTTCCTAAACTTGAAAATCACAAAGTTAATGATATTTCACAAATTTGTCCCTAAATGGACAATATTTCACTAAATTTGTCCCTAAATGGACAATATTTCACTAAATTTGTCACCAAGATCATGTAACTTGAACCTCACCGAAATGACAATTGGTTTAAATATTGATTTCCAGTTAGGAAACTTTTAAGACAGAGAGAGTTATAAAGTAATTATAACAGTATTCATTGATGATTTAGTTTGTGATCGTACTAACTATTCTCTATGCACAAAAGACTACGCAATGGAAACTTCTTTTCTGAATGTCTAGTCTTGGATTTTTACGTAAAGTATAAAAAACAATTATTTAATTAATTTACTCTATTTTTTCATGACAAAAAAAAGGTTATTAATCTTAAGTGATGGCATAGCCTTTAGGTAATGGTACTTCTTACAGTAATTGAATTCTTTCCCATCAGAATCTATTTCAATTTACCTCCGTGCGTAGTTCAGCTACTCTTTCGTCTAAACTTGAACGGCTATTAGCTTCATCTTCAAGGTCTAATCTAATATTATCAATTTCATCCTGGTGTTCTGCTTTTACCTGGTTGAGCTATTAATAAAAAAAGGCATTTTAAATTAGCCATTTACAGTATTTTTTAGATAAAAAGTTATAATTTAACAAATAGACATAGAATAGATAAAATCATACTTCTTTTAAAGTATCCTGCTTTGATTTCTTTAAATCTTCATACTTCATACGAATCTGATTACATTCACCTTGAAGTTTTTCAATAGTTTTCATAAGTTTGTTTTTCTCTCTAAAACAACATATTAAATATAAATAAAAAGAAAAGAAATAGTAATTACATTTTTACACTGATAATCTATAGTACACTCAACTCTTTTTTATATGCTTTTTTTTTACACGAATTTGAAGTTACATGGTTAAAAAAGTCTTCCTGTTTTGAAAGATTTATTTGATCAAACATGATTTCAATGTCATTGTCTTATAGTTATGTACGTGACCATGAGTGGTCTAGTTAGTATAAATTGCAGTCTTTGGTACCAATGTATAAAAAAAAATTACGTTTCTACCACACTTCAAAAATTAAACAGCACTGCTATAATGTTATTAAATAAGGGGATCTCCCCTTATCCCCTTATTAAGGGAATCGAAGTCTCCGGACGAAAGTCTCGGATAATAACGACTTTGGTGCAGTTCATCGCAAACAATTGCACTTATTATCAAGTAGTGATGAATAATTATGTAACTAAATATTATTTCTTTATTTCTATTTTTAATTTTGAGTTTTCTATTTTTAATCTCAATAAAATTGCATATGTATGTATATATCATTGGTATTCATATCAGAACTTTTACAGTTTTCAGCATTTTTTTTACATGGTTTTTAAACTAAATATAATTCTTTATTTCATCTTACATGGTTTTAGGATAACATGGAGCGTATCCCCAATTTTACTATAGGAAACTTATCTTTTTTTTACACGGTTTTCTTTTACACAAATTTCTGAGGAACGTATGTATCTACCATGTAAAAAAAGAGTTGGGTGTATAAGAAATATGTTATGTGTAGACAGACTATCCGATGATTATACCAGACAAATATGCTTATAGAAGATATTCACTGAAACCAGGTTATTTATTTTTTATATTAGCAAAGTTCATTTAGAAATTAAAACTTGTAAATTAAAAACATTAGTTTTGAAAAAAATGTTTTACCTTTTATAATATTTTATAGATATTCAATGTAGAAAATGATATGAATATATTTATAAGTAGATTTGATAATTTATGTGCACTTGTCTTTGTGACTCATTTAAATGCTGTAGTTGTTAATAATTGATGTTTTCCATTTATTCTGTAAACTGAACATTTTGGTTTGCAGCATCCATAAAGTAACAAATATTAGAAAACTGAAATTGCAGGCTTTTAATGGAACAATCTACCTACCCTTGCATCAAATCCCAAGTCCCTATCTCATCAGAAGGTGTGCTCTTCAATTAATTTGCATTTTGAACATTTTGCTGTGAAGCACCCCCTCAAATGAAAACTTTTATAAAATTAGATTTTCCCAGGAGGAGGAGGGGGGGGGGGGAGAGTTATCAAATGATTGACAATTCCAAATCCCTATCTATTCAAGAAGTACCTAAAAAGGCACAATAATGAACACTTGGGAATTAGATTAGTATATATATAAATTGTTTGTTCTTATATTAATATAATTAAGGTAACTTTGATAGCCATATGAAGTAGCAAGTTACAAATTTATATTACTAGCAATTTTTCTAGGATATGAATACAAATATTTTACAGGATTTTCTATTTTCCTGTAAAATATTGCGCATTTTGTGTTTGTAACTCATTTTAGCATGAATGCAGGGATATTTTATTTTACACATATATTGAGGCATATTTTCTATTTCTCTAATTTTCATAATTTTATGATTTTTTTTCATATTTTTATTGTTTCATTTTCTTACTGATCATTTTTTTTTCCATTTATGAATAGCTATCCTAAGTATTAGTCAATTAAGGTTGTTTGTTTTTGCTAGTTCTTTGTTGGGTAATTCAAGCAACTTTGTATGCTGATGAGGTAGCTTAACTTTAAGTTACAGGTAATTGTTACTCTTGCCACTCCTGTATTTTTAGGCAATAATAACATTAAAATTGTGATAATTGATTTAACTGCATTGTTACTAAAACTTATTTAGCTTAGACATTTTCTTTTGTAGAGTCAGAAGTCTGAGTCTATGTTCTGAAAATTCAAGCGAGACAAGTGAGACAAGCAAGAACACTTCTTCTCACTCACTGTTGCAATTGTACTAATTGTATAGACTCTTTACAGTCTCTTTGCAACAATTTAGGAATGAGAACCTATTCAGGAATCAGAATAGTTAATTTTTTCGAATTCCTCACTCCAGATTCGGTAGCATACAGAACTTCTTTTAAAGATAACTTGGTAATGAAGTATAGTAGTAATTTATTGATGAATATAAAATAAGGTAAAAATTGCAAGAATAAAATTCAGAGTTGTTCAAGAAAAAGTTATTTACCTATAATTTATCTATGTCGCTTATAGCTAAGCTGAAATGCAACCCCCCCCCCCCCCCCCCAAAAAAAAAAAAAAAAAAAAAAAAGAATCCATAATCTTTGACAAAAACTTAGTCAACAGATACTACCCGGAAATCAACATTTCCATGAAGTATCCATTTCTTATAGTCAAAATAATAAAAAAAAAAAAAAAAAATTATATACAGGAAAACAAACTTATAAAATAATATGTTATGTACTTATGTTATAAACATATGAAATAGCTTACTGTCTTTCAGCTATAATAGTCTTTGTAGCCTCATCTAACCTTAATTGCAACATTGCAACTTTTTGTTCAGTAAGTTCTTGAACTGGAACATTAAAATCTTCTATACCTCGATGAGACAAGCGAGAACACTTCTTCTCACTCACTGTTGCAATTGTACTAATTGTAATAGACTCTTTACAGTCTCTTTGCAACAATTTATCTAGAAACTGCAAGTCCTGATTGGTAGTTTGAGATGAATCTGATATTTCAACTACAGTTGATGACACTTCTGTATTCTCATCAACACCATCTTGATGTAAAATTTTGGATGATTGAGTAATTAATGTATCGCCTAAATCAGACACTTTTTCACCAGGTCCCACATCTCTCTCAGCGACAACTCGCTCAGTTATCTGAGTGCCAGAGTATAACAGTAGATCATCCTTTTTCTCATCTAGATAATCTGATTTACCACTAAACAATTGGTTTTCTTTGTTAAGTCTTTCAATTTGGCAATAAAGTTCTTGTTTCTCTCTTTTCAAAGTGTTGCATTCTTTAGCAGCAACTTCAAGTTTACCCCTGCAAAACAACATGCAATGAAAAAACTGTTAATATTTATTAAATGCAAAAGTTTTTAGAAGTTTTTTAAATTATACTCACATATCCATAAACTAATAAAATTCTAATGAAGAGTTTTATTACAGAATTTTTGCAACTGTCATTCCAGGGGTTTGTTTATTTCATAAAATCTCATTTTTGTAATAAATTATACAATATTTCATCAAATATTTAAGAACATGGCAAAATTTTTAGTCAATTCACTATACTTTCAACTTTCATATAGAAATTTTTTAACTGATCTGAAATTTTAATGTTCATATCATAAATTGTTTATTTTTAATAGTTAATACAACCTGTGAAGAACCATTGTTAGAAAATATGATTTATTTTTACAAAATACTTCATTTAACAGTTTTGTGAAGAGTCCAATTTTTTGGGAAAGATCCACCTTTACATTAGGAATTATATTATGGATTCACTTCAAAATAGGGGATTTTATGGAGGGTTCATATTTTTTTTTAAACAGCCCTATAGAACCTACTTCTTGCTTTTATGAAGTCTAATAGCAGTGAGAAATTTGCAAATACTCAAGGCAAGTAGTTACTTAGGGCTCTGGCATATAAAATAAATCCTAGATTTTATCACCATATACCAAACATATATATAGTAATTAATAAGTAAAAACACTTTGTGTAAATGATATGGAAAATGTGAGCAATGTATTAAGCACAAATAAAATAATAATGCAATATACAGTTTCAAGGATACACTGGATCCCTTTTGTCAGTGCATAAGAACCAACAAACCCAAACCCCAAGTTCGGCAATTTCATCTTTTTGACTTAGGGTTTGTTGGTTCTCTTACATTGACAAAGACACTGACAGCATATCCTCAAAACAGCTGTATACTGCATTATTATTTTATTTCTGCTTAAATACATTGCTCAAATTTTTCTTAGCATATAGTAACATCATATAGAAATTATAAGAGTGCAAATCTTCCACTGACTAATGACATCAATTCAATTATAATGCTAAATTGATTAACTATGATATCCCACATAATACAACCACAGAGGTTGAACCGTCAATAACATTTTCTTGCAATTTGTAACAGAAAACTCATTTTGGCAGTTGCTAACAAATTCCCTTTATGTGACAACATAATTTCAATGATCTTTCCGTCTAATTTTTTTGTTATTACATCAGAATAGAATTTTTAAGCAAGGGTAGAAAAGGAAAGAAAATGTGGTAAACTTTCCTAAGGTAATATTTGATAAAACTTTAGATACTTGAAAATAGACTCAAGTTTAGATTTTTATCAAATAATCTTTGCAATATGAGAAATTATAAAAAAATGTTATAACATGAGAGGTAAAATTAAAATAATCACATACTAGGCAATTGGGTTGGTAAAAAATATAAAAAATACACAGCAATCCTTGCATTACATACAATTGCTTATTATGTGGGCATGAAGGAGACATAACTGTCTCCTTCATCCTTTATGTAATGAAGATTACATAACTGCCTAATCTTTAGATTTCACTGGTAAACTATTATACAAAACCCCACCATATGCTAAGTGGAATAAACAACTTACATCATACAAAATGGATCAAGTCTCATTATCACAAGGTTAACTAGCCCGAAACTGTTTATGAATTGCATAATCACTAATCATGTTATTCAAATTTACATTACTGTAGAATTTCACTTAAGTGTATGCATTTGCTATCAACATGAAGATTGACAGGAAAATCTGTTAACATAAGTTGAATAGATTGTTCTTGAAAATCTTATTTTCTACACAGCAATGCAGGTGATAATAACAAATGTGAAAAATGAGTAATCTATTTAGTTTCATAGTTTTGAAACAAACAGGAAGTCAAACCTTAAAACTGCTTAATATTTTCTAAGCCTTATTGCAGACATTAATGACACTTGAAAAATTACACCATATACAGAGAACTGCTGTAAGGCTTTGGGCCAGTCGAGTGGTCTGGGACTTCAACCATATACAGAGAAATCTGGTAACAGTAAGACCAATAAAATTGGTCATTAAACCAAACAAAATGCAATATTTTTAAAATAGGAAAATGAAACAAACTAAGTGATCATTTTATTCAAGTGATGAGTCTACGTAGGTGGTTATTTACCAGCTTTTAATGTAGAAAGTGTTCTGTTTCTAGTACAACTGATAACATTTTACTGTTGAAGCATATCAAGAACAAAGCTGGTTGAACAATGATGTTGCTGTTACGAGAATATGATTTCATACTTGAGTACACTTCCTCTCGAAAAGTTTTTAAACCTTACACACTTATTTCAAACCATTTAGAACATGGAATTTGCAAAATAATTACCATTTAAAATATGAAGGACATTTTAAGCTATTTAATTGAACTTGCAAACCAGCTACATAAAAATACTCTAAATTCGAATTATATAATTAATTATATAATCCTACACTAAGAATAACAAAAAAAAAGCTTTACCGAAGTACTCTAGACTCTTCTCTAGCTTTATTCCTTTCAGTTCTAACTTTACTCCATTTCTCCCTCCAATTTGCAGTACAGTCAGACCACCACCGCATTGTTTTTTCCATTTGTGCTGCTCGAGCTCGAGCTTCTTCCAATTCTCGAAGTCGCAACTCCTCTTTGGCATCCCACTCTGTGTCATAACTGTGATGATGGTGATGATGAGATGACAAAGAATGCTGAGACACATCACTTGGAATATCTGAATGATCTGACCATTGAGATAAAGAGTTACCAACGTGACGCTTAACCGAACTGGCAGTTGAGCCAGCATGAGACATGATTAACAAGCTTGTCAAACCTAGAAAATACAATACTTTTAATATATATATAGAGATACACTTGAAAATTAGCTAATATTTCATAGAAGCATTCTGTTGTAATTAACGTGACATCACTACTGGCATACCTTGAATTTAAAAACATTTTTTGAATTGAAGGAGCCGGAAGGGGGGGCTCTTTATCCTGAGCATGATTAATTTCAAGTTAAATGCACTTGGTTCTTTAATTATGCTGTAATTTTATTTAATAATCTTAACAATTTATAATAAGAATAATTCATTCAGGAATAACAAATCTTAAATATGATCAAAATAGAGTACTTTGTTATTTGAAATAGGTATATGTGGTTAAGAATTTTACATAATAAAAGAAAATGTGTGTATGTCATCTGTAGTGGAAAATTAAAGCATAGGATAATGCAAAATTTGTTAGATGTACTTCAGCTTTTCATAGGATGCACCTCAGTGAGAATATTTTAAAATTTATGAACTTCTAAAGCCGAAAGCACCCATTTTCCATAATTCCATCAAATATTTTTATCCTTGCAGCTGCTGCACATGATATTTTCCATGCTGATGTTTCAGAGACAGATGGGTTGTGAATGATATCATTTTGAATACTATTTTATTTACTATTTTCTAAATTCATGAAGTTAAAAGAGAAATTTTCATATTTAGGAATATATAATCTATTATAAGTGTTCTTTGAAAACTTGACTTTAATAAAATGAAAACTTGTTGAGATAGCAATTTTTTTTTTTAAATTTATTTCTGGGGTAAAGAAACTTTTTCTTCTTTTGCGATTTCAAATGTTTTCATTTATTTGTGTTTGTTTCAAGTAATTCAATCTAGCTTCTTGAATATTGGTTTTCTAACTTTGCAAATTTAAAAAGATATATATTTTTTGTGTCACTATACCAACAATTAACAAACCAGATGTTTTGTGTGCATGTTTGGAGAATTGTGGCATACTCAATTTAGAAGTGGTAAAGAGATTATTTTTGTACCCATATTGCATAATTGGTATGCTTGCGCATCACCTCTGATGGCAAGAAGCCTCAGCATAGAAATGTTAATATGGAATATTTATATGCATGTATTTATTTTGCAGTGATACAAAAATTATACAAGTTATTTTGTATAACATGCACAACAGCAATTCAATTCGCAAGACTACCTATGGTTATAAAACTGAACATTGTTAAAATTAATGGAATTTAGTCAATAAAAATGATTTCAGAATATCGATCATTTTATTATATTTGATTTTTTTTCTACTTTTGATATCATTATCTATTTTGATGATTACAAAACAGTTTTGATTTGTACTGTTTTATCTGAAAAATTTTACTATTGTTGTTCAAAAAGTTATAATATAAATCAGAAAAGAAAAGCTGTCATAACATAATTTTCATACACACCTACATTTAAATGTATCTCATGGGCATTATAAACCATTGCTTCAGGAATAATTTAATTGAAGAGTAGCCCTATCACATCCAAGTTTGAAAAGCTATAATGAGTACATCTCACTTTTCTATTTAAATAGTAATAGTGCTTCCTGATAAAAAAAAAAAAAACATCTGATATAGCGTTCTACCATCAATAATAATTTAACTTTTAGTTATTGGATGTTTACATTCCGTAAATTTTTACGTTTTGTTTAGAGTTTTATTGCCAAAACCAAAATATTTTTTGCAATCAGATTTAAAACATTGTAATAAAATCAATCACAAAGTTATGTTCAAAACTTT